>JAGXOD010000297.1:0-25952 GCA_020368025.1 Brachyhypopomus occidentalis | reverse complement strand
AACACTGCCTCATCACACATTGAACAGTGGGACATTCAGGTCTAAATGTTATTCACTGACCAACACTCCATCTTTAATCTCTTCGAGCTTCAAGCACAGCTCGGCTTGACCCACCATCTCTCAGAACATGTGGAAAACATGCATCCAGACTTTTTTCAGTTCTGGCACCTCAGTGGTGGAACGAACTTCCCCTGAGTGTCCGAATGGCAGAGTCTCTTGCTGTTTTTAAACGAAGACTGAAGACACATCTGTTTCAAGAGTACTTAAATTAAATTTTACTACACTAGCATTTATTAAATATTTGTGATTGTAATGACTTTTCTTGCTTTTATCTTTTAAGCAGGGTTTTTTGAGTATATATTTGAGTATATCTAGGCATCCATACTGACTGTATCTAATAATATCTTTGCTTAAAGTCTCTTCCTGATTTTAGCCTAAACTAACTAGCTAGAGATTTTGTTCTGAGTAAAACAATGAAGCACTTTTTGTAAGTCGCTCTGGATAAAGGCGTCTGCTAAATGCCTTAAATGTAAATGTAAATGTAATACAATTCCTCACAGCAAACCTGCCAACACACCCCACACGCCCCCCCCCCCCACACACACACACACACACACACACACACACACTAACCCCCCCACACACACACACACACACACACACACACACACCTGGCCTCAATAAACAATCAAGTAGCAGCAAGGACTGGCGAAAAAACATAATGATGTACTCCAGTCTGTATTTTAGCAAGATTACAAGATAATTAACAGAATAGTACATTAATCCTCCAAATAATTAATGGAATGTGTATTTTTGTGTGAAAACAGATATATATGTATAGCTTCATTATTGTAATGAAGGTAATACAGATATATATGTATAGCTTCATTATTGTAATGAAGGTAATACAGATATATATGTATAGCTTCATTATTGTAATGAAGGTAATACAGGTATATATATATATATGGCTTCATTATTGTAATGAAGGTAATACAGGTATATATATGTACGGCTTCATTATTGTAATGAAGGTAATACAGGTATATATATGTACGGCTTCATTATTGTAATGAAGGTAATACAGGTATATATGTACAGCTTCATTATTTTAATGAAGGTAATACAGATATATATGTAGGGCTTCATTATTGTAATGAAGGTAATACAGATATATATGTAGGGCTTCATTATTGTAATGAAGGTAATACAGATATATATGTACGGCTTCATTATTGTAATGAAGGTAATACAGATATATATGTACGGCTTCATTATTGTAATGAAGGTAATACAGATATATATGTATAGCTTCATTATTGTAATGAAGGTAATACAGATATACATGTTCATTATTGTAATGAAGGTAATACATTATATGTAATTCATTATTGAAGGTAATACAGATATACATGTATAGCTTCATTATTGTAATGAAGGTAATACAGATATATATGTACAGCTTCATTATTGTAATGAAGGTAATACAGGTATATATGTACAGCTTCATTATTGTAATGAAGGTAATACAGGTATATATGTATAGCTTCATTATTGTAATGAAGGTAATACAGATATATATGTACAGCTTCATTATTGTAATGAAGGTAATACAGGTATATATGTATAGCTTCATTATTGTAATGAAGGTAATACAGATATATATGTATAGCTTCATTATTGTAATGAAGGTAATACAGGTATATATTTATATCTGATTGAAGGTAATACAGATATATATGTAGGGCTTCATTATTGTAATGAAGGTAATACAGGTATATATGTTATTGTAATGAAGGTAATACAGATTCATTATTGTAATGAAGGTAATACAGGTATATATGTATAGCTTCATTATTGTAATGAAGGTAATACAGGTATATATATGTACAGCTTCATTATTGTAATGAAGGTAATACAGGTATATATATATGTTCATTATTGTAATGAAGGTAATACAGCTTCATTATTGTAATGAAGGTAATACAGATATATATGTATAGCTTCATTATTGTAATGAAGGTAATACAGATATATATGTATACAGATAGCTTCATTATTGTAATGAATGTAATACAGGTATATATGTACAGCTTCATTATTGTAATGAAGGTAATACAGATATATATGTACAGCTTCATTATTGTAATGAAGGTAATTATGTATAGCTTCATTATTGTAAAGGTAATACAGATATATATGTATAGCTTCATTATTGTAATGAAGGTAATACAGATATATATGTATAGCTTCATTATTGTAATGAAGGTAATACAGATATATATGTATAGCTTCATTATTGTAATGAAGGTAATACAGATATATATGTACAGCTTCATTATTGTAATGAAGGTAATACAGATATATGTATAGTATTATTGCTTCATTATTGTAATGAAGGTAATACAGATATATATGTATAGCTTCATTATTGTAATGAAGGTAATACAGATATATATGTATAGCTTCATTATTGTAATGAAGGTAATACAGATATATATGTATAGCTTCATTATTGTAATGAAGGTAATACAGATATATATGTATAGCTTCATTATTGTAATGAAGGTAATACAGATATATATGTATAGCTTCATTATTGTAATGAAGGTAATACAGATATATATGTACAGCTTCATTATTGTAATGAAGGTAATACAGATATATATGTATAGCTTCATTATTGTAATGAAGGTAATACAGATATATATGTATAGCTTCATTATTGTAATGAAGGTAATACAGATATATATGTATAGCTTCATTATTGTAATGAAGGTAATACAGATATTCATTATTGTAATGAAGGTAATACAGATATATATGTATTCATTATTGTAATGAAGGTAATACAGATATATATGTACGGCTTCATTATTGTAATGAAGGTAATACAGATATATATGTACGGCTTCATTATTGTAATGAAGGTAATACAGATATATATGTACAGCTTCATTATTGTAATGAAGGTAATACAGATATATATGTACAGCTTCATTATTGTAATGAAGGTAATACAGATATATATGTATAGCTTCATTATTGTAATGAAGGTAATACAGATATATATGTATAGCTTCATTATTGTAATGAAGGTAATACAGATATATATGTATAGCTTCATTATTGTAATGAAGGTAATACAGGTATATATGTGTAGCTTCATTATTGTAATGAAGGTAATACAGATATATATGTATAGCTTCATTATTGTAATGAAGGTAATACAGATATATATGTACAGCTTCATTATTGTAATGAAGGTAATACAGATATATATGTACAGCTTCATTATTGTAATGAAGGTAATACAGATATATATGTACAGCTTCATTATTGTAATGAAGGTAATACAGATATATATGTATAGCTTCATTATTGTAATGAAGGTAATACAGATATATATGTATAGCTTCATTATTGTAATGAAGGTAATACAGATATATATGTATAGCTTCATTATTGTAATGAAGGTAATACAGATATATGTATAGCTTCATTATTGTAATGAAGGTAATACAGATTATATGTATATTCATTATTGAATGAAGGTAATACAGGTATATATGTACAGCTTCATTATTGTAATGAAGGTAATACAGGTATATATATATGTATAGCTTCATTATTGTAATGAAGGTAATACATGTATATATGGATAGCTTAATTATTGTAATGTAGGTAATACAGATTATATTACAGCTTCATTATTGTAATGAAGGTAATACAGGTATATATGTACAGCTTCATTATTGTAATGAAGGTAATACAGGTATATATGTATAGCTTCATTATTGTAATGAAGGTAATACAGGTATATATGTATATATGTATGTAGTTCTCACTGTAGTTTCTCCAGTTTGCAGTCAGGGTTCTTCAGCAGTGTGCAGAGATGTTCCACTCCTGGTGTGTCTGTTTTTCTCCCATTCAGATTCAGCTCTCTCAGGTGTGAGGGATTTAAAATGAGAGCTGAAATCACATCACTAAGATCTTTCTTACTGCCTGTTTTATGCAGCCTGCAGAGCAGAAGAAAGCAAGAAAGAACAGTACACATGAGATAGTTAGATCTGACCCTAGATGGAGACACAGTACACATGAGATAGTTAGATCTGACCCTAGATGGAGACACAGTACACATGAGATAGTTAGATCTGACCCTAGATGGAGACACAGTACACATGAGATAGTTAGATCTGACCCTAGATGGAGACTTAGTACACATGAGATAGTTAGATCTGACCCTAGATGGAGACACAGTACACATGAGATAGTTAGATCTGACCCTAGATGGAGACACAGTACACATGAGATAGTTAAATCTGACCAAAGATAGAGACACAGTGTACATCAGGTGGCCATCAGACTTTTAATTTAAAATGGCATTTAAAAAAAATCCAACTACATTTCCTTAGGAAAGCAAACTTTCAATACTCTTCAATATGTACTTGATCAAAACAGAGAAAGTTTTTACCCATTTCATTCAAATCTCTTGACAATTTTTTCAGTGAGAAATATGCAAGTTGTCATAAGCTGATATCAAATGTGTGATGATCACTGTACCAGAAACAGTCCATGATGGTTTTAATCAGATTTCTTACGTGAGTCTTTGCAGTCTGAAGTGTGAATCCTGCAGTAGAGCGCAGATCTTCTCTATGCGGAGGTGTTTTGGTATAAATGTATTCAGATCCAGCTCTGTCAGCAGTAAGGGGTTTGTACCCAGAGCTTTAGTCAGAGAAGCACAGGCTTCCTCTGCAGCAGGACTCTTCAGCAGTCTGGACAGAGAGGGACACACATAATGTTATGATGAATGTTCAGTATAACGGAGTAACATGAGTGTGTATAACAGGACAGAGAGGGACACACAATGTTATGATGAATGTTCAGTATAACAGAGTAACATGAGTGTGTATAACAGGACAGAGAGGGACACACATAATGTTATGATGAATGTTCAGTATAACGGAGTAACATGAGTGTGTATAACAGGACAGAGAGGGACACACAATGTTATGATGAATGTTCAGTATAACAGAGTAACATGAGTGTGTATAACAGGACAGAGAGGGACACACATAATGTTATGATGAATGTTCAGTATAACAGAGTAACATGAGTGTGTATAACAGGACAGAGAGGGACACAATGTTATGATGAATGTTCAGTATAACAGAGTAACATGAGTGTGTATAACAGGACAGAGAGGGACACACAATGTTATGATGAATGTTCAGTATAACAGAGTAACATGAGTGTGTATAACAGGACAGAGAGGGACACACATAATGTTATGATGAATGTTCAGTATAACAGAGTAACATGAGTGTGTATAACAGGACAGAGAGGGACACATAATGTTATGATGAATGTTCAGTATAACAGAGTAACATGAGTGTGTATAACAGGACAGAGAGGGACACACATAATGTTATGATGAATGTTCAGTATAACAGAGTAACATGAGTGTGTATAACAGGACAGAGAGGGACACACATAATGTTATGATGAATGTTCAGTATAACGGAGTAACATGAGTGTGTATAACAGTGGGCCATGTGTGTAACTATAAATCACTAATGCTCTATAGTCACTCAAGCAAAATTCAAGATTGAGCATTCATCTTTAATCAAAACCTCATGTTAATACCACACATCCAGGATACAGTTTAACAATATAATGAATTAACTGCATAATTAAAATGTACTTATCAAGTGAATATTACTTAAAAACAAGAATAACTTGTATTTTTTATTTTCTTACTTTATTTCTAAATTAGTCTGGATCCATTTGTATATCATTAAGTGGCCATACTCTCAATATATAACCGTTTAAAACACAATCACAAATGTGTGTAAACAACAGTCACAAATATAAGTGTAAACTTATTCACCTCAGTTTCTTCAGTTTACAGTTTGGATCCTCTAGCATCTCTGTGAGCAGCTTCACTCCTGAGTCTCCAGGGTCGTTCCCTCTCAGATCCAGCTCTGTCAGGTGTGATGAGGGGTTTGACTTCAGAGCTGAAGCCAGAGCAGTATATCCTTCCTCCTTTATACTGCAGTCTGAAAGTCTAAAAGACAAAGGTCTCAATCATAACAAATGTGTGTATTTTTAAAAATAGATTCATATGTTTCAAATTTAGAGCCCCAAAGTCCATTGAACTAAAACATGCTCAAAAATAATTGTAAATGCAGCTTCTCATCAATGTAAAAACAGGGCAATAATTTTTGATGAGATCTTTCATGCATATTCACCCAGAGCTAATTATCTCACTAGAATCATCCCTTCAATCCCATAAGGTTCTTGGTGAATCTGAGATGATGGAATGTGTTATATCATAGACTGTAAGATACACATTGTGTATCTCAGTGAGCAGCTTCACTCCTGAGTCTCCAGGGTCGTTCCCTCTCAGATCCAGCTCTGTCAGGTGTGATGAGGGGTTTGACTTCAGAGCTGAAGCCAGAGCAGTGTATCCTTCCTCTGTGATGTCACAGTCATAGAGTCTGAAAGAAAAACAGAATAGAAAATACAGCCCTTCTAATAATCTGCATATGTACTTAGGGAAAACAATAAAACATTTAGTTTAAATTTCCCTGAGATAAAGACAAAATAGTACAACAGATGAGATGAAATTGTGATCTCTAGAACCTCTAGATCAAAGTGCTACTTATGTCCCTCCCACGTTTACTTGTTTAGTTCTGCCCCTTGTTTAGTTCTCCACCCCTCATTAGTTTCACCTGTTTCCTGTTTAGTCTTTTAGATTCCTGTTTTTAAAACCTTGTGTTTCCTCAGTCTACTGCTGGTTTATATGCATATGTCCTGTGATACCATCTGTCACATTCTTTAAATTTTAAACCTGGGTTCCTGAATAATCTATCGATATATTTTTATATATCTAAATTCTGTGATACTATCAATAACTTTCCTCTGTATATTCCGTGCGAGCCAAAATGCAACGAAATTTTGTTCTGCGTACACACTGTGTATAATGAATGACAATAAAGTTTGTCTAAGTCTTGTTTATATCCTGGTTCTGTATGTTGGATATTTAACCCTGGACAGTTTTAACTATAATCATGGATTTACCCATGACATATTTCTCAGCGACTGCATCCACCTCCAAATCTACATTATGCAGGAATGTCAAACTCCATCCCTGTAGTTCCATAATACAGCAGTGCAGTGCAGCTCTGCTCAGATACACCCACTAAACCTGGCATCTGATTGATGAGATGAATCAGGTGTGTTTAACTAATATTAGTTATTGTAGCACTGTGGTGTTAAACCCTGGTCTATGAGGGCCAGAGACCAGTGTGGTGTGGTGACTGACCTACTTAAATGCATCTGATTCATCAAGCAGTTGCCAGGTCTAATGGGTGTGTCTGAGCAGAGCGATGGCTGAACTCTGCTGGACTCTAGCCACCCAGGACCGGACTATGAGACACCCAACTCTAGAGCTTAGTAATAATGTGATATGTTCATTGTACAATTAATCTAATAATGGTGCCATCCAAATTATAATTTAAACTCTGTCACATCATGGAAATAAAGAATATTATGAGTATAAAATAATCCACAGTCATGGTGGTTATGTGTGTGATCTTGCCCAATTATCTGCCACCAACAAACACATCTGCATTTTCTTATGTGAGGTTGTGTTGCTCTAGCAGTGTAAATCTCTACTCTGAAACCTTTACTGCTACATTAATGGCTTTGATTCAGAGGCCCTGTAACCCACGGTAACATTAGCAGCAGTCTCAGTGGACTGCAGTCTCCATCACACAGAGATCAGCTACTGACTGCAAAACAAGTGATGCACACTAGTGAACTGCTGACTGACAGTTCAAGTTAAAGGGATTAACTACTTTGTTTGAGTCGGATATTAAATCCTCTTCAGTCAGTGCAGATAAGACTGAGACATGCAAAAGAACAATACAGACAAGATCATCAACAGTGGATGAGGATGTGGTGATTAGGAAAAATGTAAAAACCAAAAATATCAAAGCCAGGACTTATGATGGCATTTTGTAGGAGGCATTCTGGACTGCAACATGAATAAATAAATCTTACTTCAGTTGCTCCAGAGTAAACAGTGAGTTCTCCAGTAGACTAGAGATCTGCTTCACTCCTGAGTCTCCTAGTTTATTGTCACTCAGATCCAGCTCTGTCAGGTGTGAGGGGTTTGTTTCCAGAGCTGAAGCCAGAGCAGCACAACCCTCCTCTGATATACGGCACTTACACAACCTGCAGAGAGAGACAGGAACTCCTAATGTTCTAAATGTTATGTATACAAACTTATAACCTTTATGGAAAGAACAAACATATGAGATAGTGAGAGCAACAAGACTGATCATGAAGTCCTTCAACCTTCCACTATTACACCACCAACAAATAGTAACATAATTCTTTACAGTATTTTATCAATTTATTTTGGACATTTTCTGCAATTGGACAAACAGTTATATCTAGAAATAGACTGAACCCATTTTCCAGATGAAACCAGGAAATATATGTTGTGCTGGTGCTTGACTGACATGCATGTGTACACATATGTGTGTGTGTGTGTGTGTGTGTGTGTGTGTGTACATGTGATGGGTATGGGTGGAAAGTTGAATGTCAACAATCCCTTTATATGTACACCCACTAAACCTGGCATCTGATTGATGAGATGAATCAGGTGTGTTTAACTAATATTAGTTATTGTAGCACTGTGGTGTTAAACCCTGGTCTATGAGGGCCAGAGACCAGTGTGGTGTGGTGACTGACCTACTTAAATGCATCTGATTCATCAATCAGTTGCCAGGTCTAATGGGTGTGTGAGCAGAGCGATGGCTGAACTCTGCTGGACTCTAGCCACCCAGGACCGGACTATGAGACACCCAACTCTAGAGCTTAGTAATAATGTGATATGTTCATTGTACAATTAATCTAATAATGGTGCCATCCAAATTATAATTTAAACTCTGTCACATCATGGAAATAAAGAATATTATGAGTATAAAATAATCCACAGTCATGGTGGTTATGTGTGTGATCTTGCCCAATTATCTGCCACCAACAAACACATCTGCATTTTCTTATGTGAGGTTGTGTTGCTCTAGCAGTGTAAATCTCTACTCTGAAACCTTTACTGGTACATTAATGGCTTTGATTCAGAGGCCCTGTAACCCACGGTAACATTAGCAGCAGTCTCACAGTGGACTGCAGTCTCCATCACACAGAGATCAGCTACTGACTGCAAAACAAGTGAACTGCTGACTGACAGTTCAAGTTAAAGGGATTAACTACTTTGTTTGAGTCGGATATTAAATCCTCTTCAGTCAGTGCAGATAACACTGAGACATGCAAAAGAACAATACAGACAAGATCATCAACAGTGGATGAGGATGTGGTGATTAGGAAAAATGTAAAAACCAAAAATATCAAAGCCAGGACTTATGATGACATTTTGTAGGAGGCATTCTGGACTGCAACATGAATAAATAAATCTTACTTCAGTTGCTCCAGAGTACACAGTGAGCTCTCCAGTAGACTAGAGATCTGCTTCACTCCTGAGTCTCCTAGTTTATTGTCACTCAGATCCAGCTCTGTCAGGTGTGAGGGGTTTGTTTCCAGAGCTGAAGCCAGAGCAGCACAACCCTCCTCTGATATACGGCACTTACACAACCTGCAGAGAGAGACAGGAACTCCTAATGTTCTAAATGTTATGTATACAAACGTATAACCTTTATGGAAAGAACAAACATATGAGATAGTGAGAGCAACAAGACTGATCATGAAGTCCTTCACCCTTCCGCTATTACACCACCAACAAATAGTAACATAATTCTTTACAGTATTTTATCAATTTATTTTGGACATTTTCTGCAATTGGACACACAGTTATATCCAGAAATAGACTGAACCCATTTTCCAGATGAAACCAGGAAATATATGTTGTGTTGGTGCTTGACTGACATGTACACACGCGCACACACACACACACATATGTGTACACATGCATGTGATGGGTATGGGTGGAAAGTTGAATGTCAACAATCCCTTTATATGTAACCAATAAAAGATTAATAAATATATGACATTGCTCAAACTGCTCACTTAAGTTTCTCTGGTCTGCAGTGTGGATCCTCCAGTAGAGCAGAGAGCTGCTTCACTCCTGAGTCTCCCTGTATTCTCCCACTCAGGTCCATCTCTCTCAGCAGTAAGGGGTTTGTACCTAGAGCTTTAGTCAGAAAAGCACAGAACTTCTCTGCAGCAGGACTCTTCAGCAGTCTGAACAGAAAGGAAAAATTAGATAAAAAAAATTAGACTATTTATTCCCTGTTACCTTCTGTCTAAACAATTCAGACCAGCAAATAAATAAATTCACTGTTAGAAGACTTCCTTATACTAACAATCCGATAAAAATGTTTCAAATGTTGCATCCCAGTTTGTGTGTGTATTTAATGCCTGTCGCTTATCTTGTCGGGCGCGATCATTGTAGTGTTGTATTGTGTGACAGTTGTGGCTGTTCGCATTGACGGTACTGTTGCACTGTTTCGCTGTTTGTATTGTGTTGCTGTTTGCGTGCATTGTACTGTGTTATGTTAATGCCAACTTCGTGTATATTATCCTTCCCTTCGCCTTTATTATTTTGGTCTCGTTATGTCTCGGCGTTATAATCGCCACTCTGACTCCCTTTACGGATTTGACCTCGCCTGTTTATTCGACATCGATTATGGAATGCCCTTCAATAAATCTCGCCTCCTAAAAGTCTGTGTTCGCCACCTCCCTTCACGCCTCACACCGCCTCAGCCCTCACACTGCTTGACGGAAACCTGATCCGCCAGATGACTATATGGCCCTAAACGAAGCTTCTCCCTCTGGCTATAGATATGTTCATAACCCCTGTCCAAATGGTCGAGGAGGTGGTGTCGCCACAATATATGACTCGATATAGACATTTCTCAAAAATTCGGCTTAAGTTGAATTCTTTTGAGCATCTCATCCTCACTGTATCAAATGTATCAAATTTAACAACCAACAAAGCGTCGCAGTCATTTATGTTAATTATTATTTATCGCCTCCCTGGTTCTTAATCTGAGTTCTTGCGGAGTTTTCACACTTCCTGTCTCATGTAGCGCTATCAGCCGATAAATTGATTATAGTTGGTGATTTTAACATCCATTTTGAGAATCTATCTGACTCTTTCAGCAAAAACTTTCAAGAAATTCTTGATTCACTGGGTATCTCTCAGAATGTGGTGGGTCCTACGATAATTGTGGTCATATTTTAGACCTGGTCTTATCATTTGGTATTAACATATCCAGTTTAGCAATTTTACCTCGTTTCTGACCACAGCCTCATTACGTATGAGTTAAGCTTGATTGATGGTATTCATCAGCCGCCCCGCTACCGAATGAAACGAACTATAACACCTAGTACCATAGCCGCTCACTGATATTTACCGGGTCTGACAAAATTGATACACCTGTAGCTCAGGAAGGATTAGAGCGTTTTACCGAGCACGTTTGAGACTTCTCTTAGTACAGCTTTTAGACAAGGTTGCACCATTACACTATAAGAGAGCCACTGAGAGAAGAATAACGCCGTGGTACAAAGAGCACACGCCAGTAGTCTCAAACGAGCCGGGACCCTGGAGCTTAAATGGCGAAAATTCAAAGTTAGAAGTGTATAGACTATCATGGAAAAGCAGCCTTATTGAATATGCCCTCCACACGGCAAAAAATCCTCATACTTATCGGCTCTAATAGAAAAACATAAAAACAATTCTGGACTCCTATTTAAAACTGTTTCCAGCCTAACGAGGACCCATGAGCAGATCAACTCACTAATCCCATTAGAGTGTAGCAGTAATAATTTAATGAAATTCTTTAATGATAAGATTGATAAAATTAGGGAAAAAAATTGGTCGTGCTATATCAGAGCCTGTCAACCTGCCTCTGCACCTTGACCGCTGTCTGCTCCGCTCTGATGCCCTGTTAGAGTCCTTCTCCCCCATTGGTCGTGAGGAGCTTATTTCATTGGTGGAATCTGCTAAGCCCTCACATGCATACTAGATGCCGTACCAACCCATTTACTTAAAGAATTACTACGTAGCAATGTAGAACCTTTACTTACTATAATAAACTACTCTCTGAGCCTGGGCTATATTCCCAGTTCATTTAAACTTGCAGTTATCAAGCCGCTAATTAAAAAACCTGGCCTAAACCCCCAGGAAATGTCCAATTATAGGCCAGTCTCTAATTTGTCATTCATATCCAAGATTTTAGAGAAAGTAGTTTCATCACAACTCTGTTCCTTTTTACAGACAGAACATGTCTTAGAGTTATTTCAGTCTGGATTTAGACCCCATCACAGCACTGAGACTGCACTTACTAAAGTATTGAATGATCTCTTAATATCCTCTGATAAAGGACACATTTCTTTTCTCATACTGCTAGACCTCAGTGCTGCTTCTGACACCATTGATCATAACATTCTACTTAATAGGCTGGAGACACTCATTGGCATAAGAGGTCAAGCACTCTCCTGGTTCAGGTCCTACCTGACAGATCGTTACCAATTTGTACTAGTAAACAACGAATGCTCAGAGCGTTCTAAGGTAAAATATGGTGTCCCACAAGGATCTGTACTGGGCCCCATATTATTTTCATTACATATGCTTCCACTGGGCACTATCATCCGTAGGCATGGTATTAGTTTCCATTGCTACGCAGATGATACTCAGTTGTATATATCTTCCAATCCGAATGATATCACCACTACTCTCAAGATTGAGAATTGCATCCAGGACATTAAAAATTGGATGGCATCTAATTTTCTCAACTAAATTCTGATAAGACTAAGGTGCTGATTGTTGGGCCTAAAGCTGCTAGAAGCAGATGGGCTGATATTCCCCTTACCCTAGATGGGTTTTCAGTAACACCTAAATCTACTGCAAAAAGCTTAGGTGTCACTATTGATTCGGATCTTTTATTTGACAGACATATATGCAATGTCACTAAGGCTGCCCTTTTTCCATTTACCTAATATCGCCAAGCTGAGACACTTACTTTCATTAGCTGATGCAGAGAAGCTGGTCCATGCTTTTGTCTCGTCAAGATTGGACTACTGTAATGGTCTTCTAATTGGATGCTCTAAACAGTCCATAAAAGAAGCTACAACTTGTACAAAATGCTGCAGCTAGAGTCCTAACTAAGGCTAGAAAATTCGATCATATTAGTCCCACTCTCACGTCATTACATTGGCTTCCAATTAAACATCGAATCGAATTTAAAATTCTTCTCTTAACCTATAAGGCGTTAAATGGTCTTGCCCCACAATATCTGAGTGAACTCATTACTTACTACAACCCATCTCGCCCTTTACGCTCCCAAAATGCTGGATTTCTCCTAGTTCCAAAAATTTGTAAGACTACAGCCGGAGGCAGAGCTTTCTCCTTTAAAGCCCCTCAATTATGGAATAGCCTTCCTGCTGTAATCCGAGATTCTGACACAGTTCCAATATTTTAATCTAGACTTAAAACTCACCTATTTAATCTAGCCTTCAGTTAATATTCCCCTAGTAAGGTGCAGGGCTCAGGGACCCCCAGACATTGAGATTTCTGGTAATCTGAGATATTGATGCTGTCATCCAGCTGTGTTGTGACAATGACTTAACTGGAAAGCAATGTCTCAGTGAGCCCTCATGACTGTGGTCACCTCTGGACCCCTCCCTTTAGTTATGCTGCTATAGATTAGCCTGCCGGAGCTACATGCTAATCACTAGCACATGAGCTATGTACATTTAAATCAATGGTGGTTAAATTGACATCCACACACTCAGTCTGTATTGTCCATCTTTTTTTGCATGCTTCTCCCCAAGAGACGACTGCATGCAAGCACCTACAAGCACCTGGGAGATGGTCTGGCTTGCTGTTGGATGTACTGATGCCGTGGTTGGATGTGCCATTGTCGTAGTTGGGGCGCGCTGATGCTGGCTCCTACCTGAGGCTCACCATCTGCACTGAAGGGACTGTGACTACTTGGCCTGGAATTAGAACTATAACTACAGGACTATGTTTGAACTTTATTTGAACTATGAATACGGACTTCTGCTAGTGGGCCACCCAATGGAGGATGGGTTCCCTTTTTTTTAACTTAAAATGATGTTTGATAATTTGGTCACCTCAGTTTCTTCAGTTTATTTTTTGGATGCTTTTTTGTATCTCAGTGAGTAGCTTCACTCCTGAGTCTCCAGGGTCGTTCCCTCTCAGATCCAGCTCTGTCAGGTGTGATGAGGGGGTTTGACTTCAGAGCTGAAGCCAGAGCAGTATATCCTTCCTCTGTTACACTGCAGTCTGAAAGTCTGAACAAATCACATAGAAAGATCACGATTTCTGAGTCTGTGAAGGAAACACTAGGAAACCTCAGAGGTTCAGCTGGTAAAATCACAGATCAGTCCGGCTACACTGCTCCAAACACTGAGAGTGAATAAAATGTAAACACTTATGACCAATATTTCAGAGTTAGCATGAGTCACAAATCTGTGTAATGACTGTTTGATGTTGCATGAGTGTTAAGCTCTGTGTTTTAAGGATAATCAAAATGGTATCAACAGTTTTTAAGGTAACAATGATTGATCGGCTGATTGTAGAAATCCAGGTTCTGCGCTTATCTGAATATAAAATCATCCAGTGTCCATATTGCACTGTGTCTTCATAATATTATTATCAGTAGTATTATTATTCATGATGTTGTTGTCTAGGGGTGTTGGTGTGGTTATAGATGTTAAGGAATAGCTCAGATTATTAAAATTGTACCTGAGTATCTCCAGATTACAGTGTGGACTCTTCAGTCCTTCACATAACTGCTGCACTCCTGAATTCTGTAGGTTGTTGTTACTCAGGTCCAGCTCTCTTACAAAACAAGACTGGCAGCTGAGGACTCTGGAGAGACTGGAGCAGCTTTCCATCTTCAATCCACATCTGCTGAGACTAAAACAAACATCAGACATGTTAGAGGAGACACCACAGTACCAGTGATTTAACACACACCATCAGACATGTTAGAGGAGACACCACAGTACCAGTGACTTAACACACACCATCAGACATGTTAGAGGAGACACCACTGTACCAGTGACTTAACACACACCATCAGACATGTTAGAGGAGACACCACAGTACCAGTGACTTAACACACACCATCAGACATGTTAGAGGAGACACCACAGTACCAGTGATTTAACACATACCACCAGACATGTTAGAGGAGACACCACAGTACCAGTGATTTAACACACACCATCAGACATGTTAGAGGAGACACCACTGTACCAGTGACTTAACACACACCACCAGACATGTTAGAGGAGACACCACTGTACCAGTGACTTAACACACACCATCAGACATGTTAGAGGAGACACCACAGTACCAGTGATTTAACACACACCATCAGACATGTTAGAGGAGACACCACAGTACCAGTGATTTAACACACACCATCAGACATGTAAGAGGAGATACCACTGTACAAGTGACTTAACACACACCATCAGTCATGTTAGAGGAGACACCACAGTACCAGTGATTTAACACACACCATCAGACATGTTAGAGGAGACACCACAGTACCAGTGATTTAACACACACCATCAGACATGTTAGAGGAGACACCACAGTACCAGTGATTTAACACACACCATCAGACATGTTAGAGGAGACACCACAGTACCAGTGACTTAACACACACCATCAGACATGTTAGAGGAGACACCACAGTACCAGTGACTTAACACACACCATCAGTCATGTTAGAGGAGACACCACTGTAGCAGTGACTTAACACACACCATCAGACATGTTAGAGGAGACACCACTATAGCAGTGACTTAACACACACCATCAGACATGTTAGAGGAGACACCACTGTACCAGTGACTTAACACACACCATCAGACATGTTAGAGGAGACACCACTGTACCAGTGACTTAACACACACCATCAGACATGTTAGAGGAGACACCACTGTACCAGTGATTTAACACACACCATCAGACATGTTAGAGGAGACACCACAGTACCAGTGATTTAACACACACCATCAGACATGTTAGAGGAGACACCACTGTACCAGTGATTTAACACACACCATCAGACATGTTAGAGGAGACACCACTGTACCAGTGACTTAACACACATCCTGCATACAAGCATGGAACGAATGGGGTGAGATCTGACATTTCTCTCATTCATAATTCACGTCTGATTAAAGGTAAATTCAAACAAAACAGACCCTGTGGTCAATGCACTATTTAAATTGATCCATTAATAATTACTCATGAAATAACATTTGCACTCCAAATTTAATTTCATAAGGAGATAAACAATAGTAAAATTTACAAATGCAGTTTGCTCATGCAACACTCAGTTTACAGTTTGGATCCTCTAGTATCTCAGTGAGGAGCTTCACTCCTGAGTCTCCAGGGTCGTTCCCTCTCAGATCCAGCTCTGTCAGGTGTGATGAGGGGTTTGACTTCAGAGCTGAAGCCAGAGCTTTATATCCTTCCATCTTTATACTGCAACCTGACATTCTGAAGAAAACACAAAAAAGTTATAGAAGAAAATGTTTTAGCTGTGAGATACAAGATTTACTGAAGAAAACATTAATGAAATATGGATGTATAAGTAGATCAACTCTTATACTGTTTGAAGGCATGATTTTGACTTTTATATACAACCATCATCAAAGCTACATTACTGCATTATTTCATGTACAGTCAGAATCAGAACTCACCTCAGTATCTTCACTTTACAGTCCTTGTGTTCCACTAGAGCAGAGAGCTGCTTCACTCCTGAGTCTCCTAGTTCATTCCCACACAGGTGCAGCTCTCTCAGGTGTGAAGGATTTGAACGTAAAGATGATGTCAGAGCGGAGCAGCCTTGTTCAGTGATGCTGCAGTTATTCAGACTGCAGATGAAGGACAACAGTGGAGAAAAGATCTTAACTTTAACTGCTTTGAAACATCACTGCTACAAACATCACTTGAGGTACACGACTGAGCTTTAAACACAGTGATCACACTGTGCAATGTTTAGATCTGTACACATGGGCAAACTACGTACCAGAAGTATAATTTCATGCACACATAT
Source organism: Brachyhypopomus occidentalis (assembly GCA_020368025.1). Lineage (NCBI taxonomy): Eukaryota > Metazoa > Chordata > Actinopteri > Gymnotiformes > Hypopomidae > Brachyhypopomus > Brachyhypopomus occidentalis. The sequence goes on along the minus strand of JAGXOD010000297.1, from coordinate 8,817 downwards.
AATATCAGGAGGGAGACACAACCAGATCTTAATGTTTAATTATTAAGCTTAACTTCTGGGCAGATGTAAGAGCAACAATCATGTAGATGTTATTCAAAAGACATTTGAGGACACGTGATGGTGAAAAAGATTTACAAGAGAAGAACAACATGCAGGGACACACAGGGATTTGAATCAGAGCAAATCTTAATCCTTCATAGAATTGGATTGAAGTGCGCAGCTTGTGAGAAATTCTGTGGAATATATTATGGTCTGGTGTTTAGGGAACCGGTCTTGTGACCAGAGGGCTGTAGGTTTGACTCCCAGGCCCTGGGCCATGACTGAAGCACCCCTGAGCAAAGTACTTAACCCCAACTGCTCCCCGGGCGGGTTGCTCCCCGGGCGCCGGGCTGCCCACCGCTCTAGGAACGTGTGCACCACAGCCCCTAGTGATCACTAGTGTGTGTGTGTGTGTGTGTTTGTTCTCACTGCACAGATGGGTAAATGCGGAGGACTAATTTCAATTGGGGTGAAAACCACAATGTCAACTTAAACTTACTATGACCATGTCACATTTAGCCCTCCTCCTCGTGTCGTTCGTGCTTGTTTTGTTTTGTTAGCCATGTGTTTCATAGTCCCTCGTTATCCCATCAGCTGTCTCGTATTAGTCCTGTCTATTTAAACCCTGTATTATGTCTGGAATGTCGCTGGTTATTTTGTCTTCAGCCTTGTTCATGTGCATTTTGTCTGCAGCCCTTGTTCGTGAACTCTGTCTCTCTCGTCGTCGCGTTGTCATATAACCTTGTCTATTCATCTGTAGTGTTCCTGCCCTAGCGTTTAGTTGTATCTGTATATTCTGAGTTCCTGGTCTACTTCGTGTTCTGCCTTAGTGTTATGGATGACTATCTGGATGAACTGACCAATACCTGCCTTTTTGACCCTGCTTTCGGAATGCCCTTCTATAATAAATCTCGCTTCTCTCAGCAAGTGTGTCCCCCTCATAAATCTGCGCCGCAACCGCGATACAAACCACTTAAAGACTTGACCACTATTGAAGTTAATCGGTCTCAGAATTAAAATGTAATATGTGAAATGTTAATGTAATCCTAAATTTGCATTTACATGTTCCACTCATACAAGCAACTTTGAGCTCAAAAATTCTAATTCAAATGCAGTAATTCCATTTACATTTGCAGTTTCATAGACGTCTATTCATATTTCATTAACACATACATTTTGATGCTTTATTTGTGCCTTTCTTTAAATTAAATTGTATTTCCTGATTTGAACGATGAAGTTTCATGTGATCATGCAAATGTAAAATTAAAATGTTATTCACTTAATATGCATTTCCATTCCGTGATAATGCGTTTGAAATGTCATTTTCAACCTCACCACCAAGCTAAAAAAGTTATGTCAAAGCTATGTCAAAATTCAAATGTTAAAGGGGAAATAGCGCCTCTCCTGTTTGCAAAAACTTAACGATACTAACAGCGCTCAATCTGCGTCAAAATGCATTTTGAAAACGCAATCCGAGCAGAATGGTCTTCCACTACAGTCAGCCAATCAGATTCCACAGCCTTCCACTTTAATCAGCCAATCAGATTCCACAGCCTTCCCACTCAGGCAGCCAAGCAGATGAGTGCTTATGGTGAATTTACACTCGATTAGTCTGAAAGGTTAATGAGCAAGTGGCAGAATTCTCTGCCTTATCTGGCACTGATGTGAATGTTGTTATTGCCACATTGAGAGCTGTGGCAGAGCAAACAAGTGTGCCTCAACTATGGTGGTAGGACGCCTACCTCCGTGAAGCAGGCACATAAACATATTTCTGTCTGTAAGTATGTTTACAGACAAATCTATGAAAACATGAAACCTCTGAGGGTTAAACGGTGTATGATGCGTGGGAATGTATGTGGTGTGTAAGAAATTGTGTCATGTGTATGGTGTATATGTTGCATATGGTTTGCAGTGTGTATGATTCCTTAGGTATGTGTATGTGTGTGTCTGTGTAGTGGGTATGAGAGATGGATGTACGTGTGTGTGTGTGTGGTGTGTGTGTGAGATGTATGTGTGTGTGTGTCTGTGAGGTGTGTGTGTGTGTAGTGGGTATGAGAGAGATGTATGTGTGTGTGTGTGTGTGTGTGTGTGTGTGTGTGTGTGTGTGTGTGAGTGTATGTAAGGCTTCTCCACTCAGAGAAGCAGTGAGAGTGAGTTACTTTTGAATGTCTCTCCCCCACACACACCTCTCTCATACACACTCCACACACACACATACATCACACACACACACACACACATCTCTCTCATACCCACTCCACACACACACACATCTCTCTCATACCCACACACACACACACATCTCTCTCATACCCACTCCACACACACAACATATACATCATACACACTACACTCCTTCATACGCACACAGTCGTACACACTCGCACTCACCTTCTTTCATGCCATATACACACCTTCATTCAAACACACTCTCACATACCACACACACACACAAACAGACACACACCCAAAGAGGTGTTCTTAAACTACACAGACACTATGCACACACCGTAGACACAATGAACACATCTTCATAAACACTGCACACCGTACCGTTGTACACACATACACTCACCTTCATTCATGCCGTATACACACCATCATTCACACACAATCACTCTCTCTCTCTCACACACACATACACACACACACCATACACACTACAATATCATCACATCAAACACACAACACACCTTCATACACAATACACACCATATACACTATACACACTACACACCTTCATACACAACACATACATTACCACACACCACACACACAGCTTAACACACACTAAACTATACACACATTACACTCTAGGGCACAGCTTTTCAAGCCCTCTCGTATTTCCTTCAGGAAATGCAAATCTAGTTGTCTCTAGTTCATTGTTTAAAATGTGTGAGTCTTTCGGTTGTTCTGGTGTTTAAGTTTTATGTCCGTTTACGTTTCTGTTTTGTTCATGGTTTCTCGTGTCTGTTTTGTGTAGTTTGTTTTCTAAGTTTATTTTAGTGTTCGGTTATATGTAGGTTGTTTGTCTTGTATTTATGTCTAATGGTTATTTGGTCGTATCCATGTTAGTACTGCATGTATTCTAGTTTTCTGTTTACCCTATTAGTCTCGTTAGTTTTGTTATCATGCCTTGTTGTGCTGTTCTTGTGTCCACTGTTAATTTGTATGAAATCCCTGATGTTAAAAGTAAAAACCCTATTGTTAAAAAAACCAATCTCCTCTATGAGTATGTCCATTACTCAGTATGTCTATTATCTGATTGCGACACCTGCCACGTCACTTTGTAATACTATCCAGCAGATATGAACTTAGTATAGTACATTTCAATGCAAACCCAAACCATTTCAACTAAACAACTTACCTCAGTTTCTCTAGTTTACAGTTTGGGCTCTTCAGTCCTTCAGAAAGCTGCTCCACTCCTGAATCCTGTAGGAGATTGTTGCTCAGGTCCAGCTTGGTCAGCTTGGAGGATTCTGAGGTGAGAACTGGGAGCAGAGCTGAACAGCTTCTCTGTGTCAGGTTACACTCACATAGTCTAATATGGGGAAATGTGTCAGACAATGTTTTGTTTAAATTATGAATAAACAATGGAGTCCCAAAATATTTATTTACAAGCTGCTGTGTAAACGAATACACTCTTGTATATGTTAGACTTGTGTGTGACATACTAATGTGTGCTTTACAGAGTAACTGCTGACATGTTAGTACGTGGATATGGACACTGGCAAAAACATTAGGACCATCAAGAAATAAATTATTTTTCATCTGTATGGGGAAATTGGGTTTTACTTACAGAGCTGTTGTTGCAGCCTGAACCACTGGCATCAGTCTCCTAAGACACTCATCAGATCTGATAAACTTCCGCAAGTCAAAGTCATCTAGCTCCTCGTCAGATGTCAATAACACAAAGACCAGAGCTGACCACTGCGCAGGTGAGAGTTCAGCTTCAGAGAGACATCCTGAGCTCAGATGACTCTGGATCTCTCTCACCAGAGAATCATCATTCAGCTCATTCAGACAGTAAAACAGGTTTATTGATCTCTCTGGAGATAGATTTTGTTCAAACTTCAACTTTATGTAGTCAACAATGTCCTGTTTGTTGTGGGAGCTACTTCCTGTCAGTAGACCTCGTAAAAGTGGCTGATTGGAGTGCAGTGAGAGACCCAGAAGGAAACGGAGGAAGAGATCGAGGTGTCCATTGTCACTCTCCAGAGCTTTGTCCACTGCCATCTTGAGCATATCAGTCATGGGTTCATTTTCATTGTCCTTCAGTGTGTCTTTACGATCAAAAACATTCTTCTTGTCATTGTTGAGACAAATATATGCATATAAACTGGACAGAAACTCTTGAAGACTTAGATGCAGAAAGCAGTACACACATCCCAGAAACATGCCAGACTCCTCTTTGAAGATCTGTGTGCAAAGCCCAGAGTAAAGTGATGCATTAGTCAGATCAATGCCACACTCTCTCAGATCTTCTCCATAGAAGATCAGGTTGCTTTTTTCCAGCTGGTGGAAAGCCAGCTTTCCCAGTGATAAAATGGCTTCTTTATCCCACTGAACATCCACGCCAGAGTTCTCATCATACTTCCGTTTCGTCTGAATGGTCTGAAAGATCAGAAAGTGTATGTACATTTGTGTGAGAGTCTTTGGTGTATTTTCTCTCTCCTTTGTCTCTTTTCCTTTCAAAATATTCTCCAGTACAGTGGCTGAAATCCAGCAGAACACAGGGATATGACACATGATATGGAGGCTTCTTGATGCTTTAATGTGGCTGATAATTCTGTTAGCGAATTCCTCATCACTGAATCTCTTCCTGAAGTACTCTTGCTTCTGGGGGTCAGTGAACCCACGTACCTCTGACACTCGGTCAACACACTCAGGAGAAATCTTGCTTGAGGCTGCTGGTCTTGTCGTTATCCAAATGAGAGCAGAAGGAAGTAGATTTCCCTTGATAAGATTTGTCAGCAAAATATCGAGTGAAGTCTTTTTTGATACATCACACCAGGTGTCATTGGACTGGAATTTCAATGGAAGTCGACACTCATCCAGACCATCAAAGATGAACAAAACTTTGTGCTTTTCAGACAATTTCAGCCCATGTGTCTCTGGGAAGTACTGACTGAGAATGTCCATCAAACTGTGTTTTCCCTCCTTCAAGTTCAGCTCACGGAACGGAAGTGGAAATATGAACTTGATGTCCTGATTTATCCTTCCTTCAGCCCAGTCCAGAATGAATTTCTGCACAGACACAGATTTCCCAATCCCAGCAACTCCCTTTGTCAACACAGTTCTTATGTCTTTGTCTTGTCCAGATGATTGGTTAAATAAGTCGCAGCATTGGATTGGTGTCTCTGGAATGTCTTCTCTCCTGGACATCGCCTCGATCTGTCTCACCTCATGCTCCATGTTCACCTCTGCACTTCCACCTTCTGTGATGTAAAGGTCTGTGTAGATCTTCTCCAGACTTGTGCCTTCCCCTTGCTTTGCTATTCCTTCAAATACACGATGGTACTTCCTCCTCAAATTAGATTTCAGCTCACACTGACGAATCAAAAACAGTTCATCTAAGAAAAGGGATAAAACAGGAAAATCCTTTGACATATGTAGCTAACTACAATGTTAAATAGAATAGGTTAGGGTCATTGCGCCTTAATGTGAGCTAAGACTTTAATTATAATTCAAACAAACGAAAATCACATTAAATATTGAATTTTATCATATGGACTTTGGCAATAATCAAGCCATTTAAGGCAAGATCAGTACTCAATCACCAATATAGCTTGTACACGATATGTAAACATTTTGACCAGATGGCTATGAAAATAAAAGGCAGTAGACAGAAGCCTAATAGCAAGGCAGAACTTGTAGACCTAACTGGCCTCAGGGTTTTAGTGTTTGCTTTTGCCTGTCATGTTTCTTAGCACTATGAGTTGAATGTATAAATGAAAGGTGCTAAACAAATAAAGATTATTATTATTATTACTGCAGATTCAGAGTTCTGTCATAGGACTTTAATACACTATTCTCAAAGACTCTCACTGCTGGATAAACTGAATGTCTGATGAATGACAACAGTATATCTATGGTGGTGCCCTGATTAAATCAGTTTTCCATGACGATAATGAAGGTGTTCATAATACTATTTAAGCAGTTATGTCTCTTGCCATATTGGTTTGTCCCTTATGGACATAATGCATAAAAATAGATATTTGAAGTTAGAAGCTGTGTTTTTAAGGAATCGAGCTGGTATTTGATTGGGCATGGAAATCTAGAACTGGGCTCTCAACAGAACTGTAGAAGAACTGGGCTTTTTTCTAGAAAGCTCTTACTTGTCTCCAGAGTGTCAGCCATGTCGTTTCGGCCCATCTTCTTCAGGAAGTACAGAGTGACATTAAGAGCTCCCACTCTGGCACTCAACTCGTCATCCTTCATCTCGTCACTGGATTCTGACTCACATTCCAGTAGACGTTTCTCAAACCGGTTCAGCTCTTTTTCCATAAATGAGCTGATTTTTTCCAGAACATTCTTAAAACAAAATGTCAGCAGAACAAAAAATCAGACTGGCACATGAGTCATGTTGTGACTGGTACTATAATTCATAACGTGTTTATTCTCATAGCGAGTTTACAAAATAGTAGTATTAGTCTTAAATTCTCATTAGAGCTAATATCAATTTATCAAAGGTAACTCCCTCCTAATTCCAGGCAGTTTCAGAGAGGATGACAAAACCACCCAAAATCCTCAACACACAACAAAACAAAAGTTATTTGAACTGTAGAGTTAAGACATGCTGAATGTATTTGTGCATGTCAGTTTTGTTCAGATATTCTTCATCAAGATTTGTACACAGTACAAAGATCTGTTTTTGCAAGTGTAGAGTAGCTGGGATTAAATGTAAACACACAGACAACACACACACCTAAACACACAGACAACACACACACCTAAACACACAGACAACACACACACCTAAACACACACACACACACACACACACAACACACACACCTAAACACACAGACAACACACACACACAAACACACACACAACACACACCTAAACACACAGACAACACACACACCTAAACACACAGACAACACACACACCTAACACACACCTAAACACACAGACAACACACACACAACACTCACCTAAACACACAGACAACACACACACCTAAACACACAGACAACACACACACCTAAACACACAGACAACACACACACCTAAACACACAGACAACACACACACCTAAACACACAGACAACACACACACCTAAACACACAGACAACACACACACAACACTCACCTAAACACACACACAACACACACCTAAACACACAGACAACACACACACAACACAAACACACAGACAACACACACACACACCTAACACACAGACAACACACACACTAAACACACAGACAACACACACCTAAACACACAGACAACACACACACACCTAAACACACACACAACACACACCTAAACACACAGACAACACACACACCTAAACAGACAACGCGCACACCTAAACACGCAGACAACACACACATAAACACGCAGACAACACACACACACAAACACACAGACAACACACACACCTAAACACACAGACAACACACACACCTAAACACACAGACAACACACACACAACACACCTAAACACACAGACAACACACACACCAAAACACAAATAACATAACACACACACCTAAAAACAATAACAAGACACAAGTGCAGTGATGGGTGGTAGTGTCACTACATGTAGTGAAGCTGTTCGTTTAACTGCGTTTTCCTGTAGCTTGGCTTGGCAGTAGCGTCACTGATTTCTGAATCAAATACTATTACAAAAGTTACAATTTTTAAAGCTTACGTATAGTGTTTATCATTGTTAAGTTGCCACATTTTTGTCAATTGTGATTTTGGCAATTCAGAGTGACCAATCATGCATGTCTTTGGACTGTGGGAGGAAACTGGAGTACCGGGACGAAACCCACACAGACACAGGGAGAACATGCAAACTCCACACAGAGCAGCCCAGACCGAGAATCAAACCCAGACCACCTTGCTGTGAGGCGACAGTGCTAACCACCACACCACCATGCTGCCCAAGTTGTTTCTTTAGTTAAGAATTAAAGTTTGTGATTCTGGTTTGATTTAAATTTGAGACTTTGATTTTAGGTAATGAGACTGATTAATTAACTCGATTAACTCGATGTCTGTCATGTACCCTGACTTAGAAACGCTACATACATCACTGAGTGGATACAAGTGTAAGATATATAGGTAAAGTTCCTGTGTGACACTGAATGCCCTGTAGGGGTGCTATAGAGTGCTCTGGGTGGTTGGAAAAGAACAGAAGAGGTGCTGGTTCATGTTTATATCTGTGTTCATATGCGCTCCTTATACAAGCAATTTACACATTGTGACACAAACCCTTAAGAAGCTCAGTTACACAAGTGGCACATTAAGTGGTCCAGTGGACTATTGACCTCATTAAGAATTTACACCACTTACAGAAAAAACACGGGAGACTTCAGGGCCTCTGAAATTCCCGCAGGACTGACTACAGGGAATCTGACAGTTGGATGTAGAGATGTCCTGTGAAGCGCTGTAATCAAAGTACGAGATTACAATACAATAATGTAAAGCAATTGTTTCATTTATTAGATTACAGGGCAGGAAAGTAATACCTGTTCTGCAAGTCTGATTCTTTTCTGAAGTTGAAAGGGCGATCCATTGAATCATCACTCTTCATGGACACA
>JAGXOD010000296.1:0-28317 GCA_020368025.1 Brachyhypopomus occidentalis | reverse complement strand
ATACGGTCTAGGGCATTCACAAGGTCTCTGTGCTCCTCTGAACCAACTGTCACCAGAAAACATCTCTAAGAAACACATCGCGCACAGCTTATTTGGGTCACCTTAACAACCACTGAAATTTAGAATAAAACAGTGAACATATAACCATTTACCTTCAGTATTCTTAATAATTCTCTCCACCAAGACAGGGTATTTGGTGATGCGTTGGGTTATGAGGAGGACACCCTCTGGAACGCCCAACCTTCTCACTACGGACAACTGACCTATTTTCTAACAAAAGAAAAGTCTCAAGTGAGTATCCAGCAATTCTGGCACCACAGAAACTGCCGAACCTCAAACTAGGACTGCAAGATCAAAATGATCTTCACTTTCACTTTCATGTTATGGTACATTCCTGCTAATGTAAAATCTTCGCATCAAAAGTTTCTTATTCACCTGAATTCCATGCAGCCCCTAGAAACAAAACCTAAACTAAAATAGTTTTCACTATGAAACGTTTTCACTATGAAATATTATGCAGCATTCCTGCTGCACAAACCTTTGCATCTCCAACAAAATGACAGGAAATCTGACAAATTAAATGTATTGATTTTCACTATAGGGGAAAGTCTCACAATTTTGTGAGGTTGGCTAAAATCTATTGCAAAGCATCAATGTGATGTAGTACAAGGATGTAGTACTGTCAAGATCCTAGACACGTTTTAAGCAGAAAACTAATGTCAAACGACCAGTAATGTCACTGACCATGTGCAACTGTTAAAATAAATCTCTTCATGACCCTATGTAGGAGTTTGTCAAAAGGTCTTCACTCACTCGAATTAAATGCTGGAACTTCTTGTTGTTCTGCAACTGGTCTTTGTAGAAGTTCACAGCTTCTGTGTGGCAGCTGCAGAACAGGCCGTAGCTGTCCCTGAGCCTGCTCCTCAGCACGCCTGAGAACTACACGCAGAACACACAACACACGGCCACAAGGACCAGACACTTGAGCAGCAAACGACTGGCTGGCTGACTGGATAAAGAAACCTACAATACATGGACCTTCTCAAAAAAGATGCACAAGCTACGCAGGCAGGAGGAGTTAGTAAGGTCTGCATAAGGGGCAGGACTGACCACACCAGCCTGAGGGAGAAACATGCCCTGTAGAATGTCTGCACACAAGCAGGGTGAGCCACAAATCAACATGAAATAAACATTTGCACAGCAACAGCTCTGCAGAGTCCTGGACTAATTGTGGGAACATAATGCATGAGGGAAATAGCACTACCTGTACAACACCAACAAAATCAAACAAGGCACGGGTGTGCACGCACACACACACGCACACGCACACCCACGCACACCCAAAAGAACACAAACACATGCACAGATACACACATATCAAATGAATTAGCTCTGAGGTTAACACAGTACATAAACTAGAGTCTCACCTGAAGGACTGTAGAATGAGATGCTGAATAAATAGAGGAAATCAAGGGGAGAGAGAGAGAAAAAAAGGTCTTCATCAGCAGGAAGACACAGCCTGAGTTCCACATGGAAGGAGTAGTGAAGACTGACCATGCTAGTTTGCTGGTTGGATTTCCACAGATGGAGTAAGAGAGCCTGGCTGAACTACTGCCAGGATCAGCCAATATTTTTCTCCATCACAATGTCAGATTAGACTATAAATCATAGTGTCATAAATTATTGCCATGTCTCGATCAGGAGACCTGGTGTCTGTGTTTTATGGTTTGATGCTGTTTAAAGAGTATGTATTCTGCATGAGAGTATGTCGTGGGTGCATGGGTGAGTTTGAGTGTTTTCGTGTTTATCTGTACACGTTCTCTGGTATGTTCGATGTAGTCATCCGTGATGTGTTGCTGTGGTGGTTTCTGGTTTCGTCTAGATTATTTGTTTAGTATAGTCATACCTCGTCGTGCTTGTGCTGTCGTGTGTCTTCTGTTAACGTAGTTAATGTTAACTGTGAAACCCCTTCATATAAAACGCTTTTCTCAGCAACTCAGATCGTCAGGATTATTAGTACCATCACTATCGTCAGCGTGCAGAGATATCTAAGGAAAGCCGGAAAAAATCACCATTCGTAGACTATTCATCATCGCCGTCGACAACCACCAGCATTTCGGACTTGACCGCGATGTTCCGTTATCAGCAGCATGTCGTCACAGCTCCTGTCATGCTCATCATGTTTTGTAAAAAACATTTATTACTGACCCCAAACATACATAAAATTTCATTGTTTTATTCTTGGTGTGGACATTAAAGGGTTAACTCAAGCATTTAAAAGATTGAGCCGATGCAGAGTAATAGCCTAAAATAACACACACACATATATATATGCACTTAATAAATGCATTCATTAAATACTTGGACATTATTCATTGGTTCGTTTTCTAACGTTTGTAACGGATGCAGCCCAAACACAAATTACTGGGTTGACAGGCACTGAGGATACACAAATATATGTGGACAAGCACTCAAAAAGTAACTTTTTCATATGTTCCCTTTAAATAATGGCTGCATGCGTGAATGAATGAAATATAAAGTTGCAAAGTTGGCTTGTAAGAAAGTATTAAAATAACAACGGAAACGTCTGACCAAATTAGCCTTAAATAAAACGGCAATGCATTATGGGTCATTTTAATCCTTTACTCTGCAACAGGTCATTCTTTTGCCAGCATTTGCCTTTCCCCCCTTTACGTTGCTAAGTGTGTTTCTGCATATCGTAGTCATGGATAAAAACATGTTTTGACATATAAACGTAGATCGCCAAGGTGAAAGAGGCTCCAGGCAAAAAAAAGCTCTAAAATCCGTCAGTCGTTTACCGACCCTCAAAGAGACAAAACGCTGTTGCATTTGCTCGGGAAAAAATCAACAAATCAATATAATCAACAAGGCTGAACTTTCAGGATCTCTAGGACATCACCCCTCCTTCTTGCCAGCAATTCGAGAGCCATTATCCATCTTTTATTATTCAAATACATCAACAGAGGAGAATTGAGACTGCAGCTCTAGCACTAAAATGGCTAAAACTATGAGGATTTTCGCAAGGCAAACCAGACACTGACTAGCCCATTTTGTATGGGTTTCATGCACATTTTACGCCTCTCCAGCAGGACAATCTAACCCTTCCCCAGACACTCTCTGCGCACTTGGTGCAGTTTAAGAATGTTCATTTCGGATGCAAAATGCAAATTATCTTCCACATGCGGGAAGTTGAGAAGCCGGGAGCTTGCAATTTATGTGTTGCAGTTCCCGGCTTGAGAGAATCTGCTTGCTGCTGACCTGCCAACCTGACCTCCAGGCAGGGGGGGTGCACACAGACGTGCCCGACAGGGTGCACCTTGCTCGGGCAAAGCAAGTGGACAGAGGGCCCTGGTTAATAGGTTAACCATAGGTTAAGGCCCAATTTGATAGGCGATGTCTTAGACTTTCAGTCTCCTCAGTCTCTGACATTTCTTTCTGGCTGTCATCAGACTCAGTCATATCATAGTAATTACAACACGTACTACCTACTGAGACGCTGTGTACATCACCTTTGACTGCAGAATCTCTAATGCTGTCAGATGAATATTCACCTGTGCTGTGTGAACATGCATGCACATGGATTTCCTCATCCATACCCTGAAGTCTGAACTCTTCCCTACTGATCCTATCCCTTTTACCAGTGGCTTCAGGTGTCTGTCTATTTACACACATCCCTTCTTCAAGATTTTGAACTGTCATTTGGTAATCTACTCTAGCTCTCCTCCTTAGAGCAGAGTTCGACACGGGAAATTTGGATCTCTTCATTTAAAATGTTCTTAACCAAATTTAGGAAAAAGTTTCATTACCTTAACCGGAAAATACGTCATCATATGTACAGCACCTGAAAAACAAATGAAGCAATGTTTAACCTGTCGGCTTGATAAAATGGAGTTACAAACTAAAAAAAACAAAAAACATAACTACCACAATTTGAAGGGCCCTTCTTTTGAAATGACACATCATAATATTTAAGCAGTGGTGCTACCTCACGGCAAACATCCCATACGAATAAAAAGTATATAGGAGACATAAATATAAGGGTATTGCAGATTACACATTAAATTAGTGAAAAGCAGCACAGATAACAGTAATATTAGCCACGTTAGCTAGCTAGCTAGGTTAGTTAGCTACGTTAGCTATAGCTACATAGTCTAGATACTTACTTCTCAACACCAAGATTCAGAGAGATAGGCTGAAAAGAATGAGCGGGAAAAGAGTAATAAGTTATGCAGAACCAACGAAAAGAGAAGAGTTGACAAGAGAAGAGTTGTCAACAGCAAACTGTCCTGAAGTAGTATTTAACAAACGTTACAATATTATACATTTGTACACGAAGTCCCACCCACCTTTTCGGTCCGATATAAGATAGCTAACGCTAGCTAGCAGAATAAGCTAGCCTAGGTCTAGCTAGCTAGTTTATATGTTACAATTTTAACCTGTGCTAGCTAAGGCTAGCTAGCTAGGCTAGTTAGCTTAGCGTTACGTTTCTCTAAGTTATCTTTATCACAGAACTGTAGCTACCAAACCAGTACATATCTATTTAGTTATTATGTTTGGTTCTATTTTGGCCCATCTATTGAAACGGAGTGTGCGCTACAACCTGAGTAAAATGCTTTTCATACGGAAAGTCCATAAATATAGCAGTGTACTCACCAGGCTGATGTCGGTTGATGAATGTCGGTTGGTCACTCCTCCGTTTGAATTTGAACTCCTGCTGTGCTGCTCCGCGGCTCCGGGCCAGACCCGCCTAACAGCACTAACAGCACCAGGCGTTGGCTAGGTAAAGTTAGCTAGGATGGGTAACGCTAGCTGTGCACATGGCCGGAGAACAGTCTAGGCCAGGGGTCGGCAACCTATGGCACGCGTGCCACTGCTGGCACGCCGAGGCATAATCACTGGCACGCGCCACGATGGACCGGCATCAGCACAAAAAAAAAAAAAAATCTCATACAGAGTGTACGATCCTCCAATTGAAATCGCTCCTCAACGCTCTGCACTCAGCTCCCGCCACAGACCCATGTTTTAATTTAGCCTAATCAAAATCAGTTAGCCTACCTGATAGCGTTACAAGAGATGACAGAGCCTCCGGTTAAAAAAAAAACAAAGCTAGGGCACTTCAGCCCTCCTGGACGGAAGACTATGGTTTTGTGTATGTCAAAGATCGTGCTGTGTGTACACTGTGCTATGACACCGTTGTGTGCCGAACTTCCAGCATTAAGAAGCATTTCGAGACAAAACATGACAAGACGTATAAAGACCAAGCCGAAAGAAGCGAAGTCGTTAAACGTGCCGTGGCTAGGTATGGCAAACTTGGTTGTTCACAAATCTCTTAAAGTATTTGTGAACAATCAAGGCCATGTCACAGAAGCCAGTTATAATCTGGCTAGTTGTATTGCTAAGCATGGGCAATAATAATGATAATAATAATAATAATAATAATTTTATTTGTAAAGGACATTTTCTATGTAAAATAAAATTCCAAATTTGTATAACATATTCCTGTAGTTTGTGTGTGTTTTTAACCATTATTGTTGATAGTGGCACACTCATTGACTAGAAATGTTGAAGTTGGCACTCCATGTCTCAAAGGTTGCCGACCCCTGGTCTAGGCTAAGGTTACAGTCTAGGCTAACGTCTAACGTTAAACGACTTTCCCGGTCCCTAGCAGGTTAGCAAAATAAATTATTGATCCAAAATCTGAAGTAGAGATATTAAAACATTTGCGACGTGTGTAAATTTGTCGTTTGATATTTTATATTCTTTTTTGGCAGTTTATGCCAATGATGGGCAAAACGAAGTTAATTTCGACCTTCGATCTGTCTCACTGATTTTTGTTTTACTTTCGAGCTCCTTTTAAAAGTAAAATCACATCACTACAAAGAACACTACGTGTTATTTGGTGGAGTTTTAACAATTACAATAAAGCATTTGTTCTGATCTTTTTTGGTATGTGAATTTAGATGTTCGCGCCCCATTTTAAAGACATTATTGGTGCACTTTATTCCATTAAATCTCCATTATTCCTGAGACTGGAGTGATCGCTTCCTTATTTTTTGCACTTCCCTCGCCCGTCACAGTGATGAGTTGTGATTCTGGGCAGTGGAGTAACAGCACCATAATATTCAAGAAAGGAGAAAAGCCCATGAACTAAAGAAAAAATTTTTTTTTACCCACCCCATTTAATTTATTCTGCATTTTGATATATTGAACTGTTATTTTCTGCATGTCATCAATTTTGTATAACGTTGTACTGTCTCAATCCATTCTCTATCTGAAAGTACATTTTCAGTATTACATGCATGTTAAATGCAAATCATGTGTACAAGGTCAAGATTGGTTTATCACAACTGTATCGCTGGACCTGTTGGGTCTGAAAGTCTACAGACTTGATAATCTGGTCATTTCTTATAGCTGGGGAACATACCATCAGGATTTGCATGTCCTGTCACTTGTGTAACAGCAACAGTGTTATTGTCAGATTCACTGTTCTAGGACTTAAATGGATATCAATAAGTTTTAACTGTTCCAATTTGTTTCCTTCATATGTTCACTGTGGATGAGTAAGATGTGAAATATCTTAATTTAAATGACTGAGCTTGCTTTTCTGCTTTTATTAATATTTATTTACATAAGGTGGACGGTGGGCAAAAACATGGAGAGTCACAGGCACAAACACAGTTTCTTGGGTGCCATGCAGAAACTCCAATGTGCCCTGTGAGAACATCAAGTGTGTGTATGCGTATTGTGAGCATCATGTGCTTGGTGAGAACATCAATGTCTGTGTGTGTGTGTGACAGTGATGTGGTGAGGGTCTCGATCTTTGTAGCTTGGCTCCTAATTGGCTCCTAGTTGGCATCTTCTAATTGATGGTCCCTGGACTTGTATGCTCTGGATTTGCTTTTGAGCACTCAAAAAGCCTTTGTGATGGCTGAAAAGAGCCTGGACAGCATCGAACAGCCAACACATCTGATTTCATACATGAACCTGCAAAATATCAGATATAATCATAATGACTGCTCTAATTTCACCGTGTATTTAGACTGTACACTATATAAAATTATGTAAAAAAGAGTGTACACAGGAGATGCATATTCTACGTGAAACTTTACTGAAGATTTGTTCATTTTTTTGTATAATGACAAATGTTTTTTTTTCTATAGATAGCATTCCATTTCAATAGACTTACAGAATTCACGATTATCAGTTTGCTGGTCGCTGAGTTTCGGCTTTTCCGGGCATACTTTATTAGGCTTCCAGGGAAACTAACATTGTTTAGGAACAATGGCGAAATCATAAATCAGAAAAAGTATTTCAAGATGCTGTAGTTAAGAGTCTGACCTAAGGACACACACTCAAATATACTGCTATCAATCAGTATTAATTCACTACCAAATATTCATCTCCATACCAAACATGACTAGCAAAACATTAAGAAACCCATGTCAAGAAACCCTTTTCAGATAAATAGGCCATCATACCTTCCAGCCACATTTCATCATGGGAGACTTCTTTAGGAAAAAAGGGAAGCCACAGGTCTTCTTCTTCGCGCCAGCATGCGCTGAGTCCACGAGGCAGCTGTCCGTTACTATGGAAAGACTGCCGGAGCTGTGCACGTTCTCCTCACCACTGAGTTTGAGGTGACCCAGACTCATTGCAGCACTCGCTGCCATGCCGGAGGATGTTTGTGATGCACTACTATGTGAACCAGTGACATCACAATCCCTCGCACAGCCACGGAGTTCATGTTTCACATGGGAAACTACAGGATCCTCAATTTGTGGACATATGCTCAGTGGTGTGGACATACGTGAGGATGATTGGCTAGAGCAGGAATCGGTATCGACAGACGCACAGCATAACAGCAGTTTAACATGACATTTCAAGGAAAAACGAGAATTCTTCTTACTCGGTTGGAGAACGGTGTCCATGCTGTCTGCTGTTAAGCTGTTCTGCTTCTCATTAGCCATGGAGGAGGATTACTATTGCAACAACACATCATCAGTAGGGTAAAACTAACCTGTCTCACGACGGTCAGTTTTTAAACCCAGCTCACGTTCCTTGTTAGTGGGCCGTTAAAACTATCTTATTGTCACAATTAGTTGTACAGTTGACTAAATAGCCCACTGAAAGATTGACAAAAGATCGTCAATCAAGACTGACAAAATCCCACTTTTCATTAAATAGCCGAATTTCAACTCACCTCTGGTCAGTTGATATAAGAGGATGTTCACTGGATTTCTTCCTATAAGCCTATATCACTGAATATATATTCTCCTATTCAGTCACCTGCAAGAATTCATTTGAAATTAATAAATTATGATCTCCATTACAGATAACAATAATATCCGTTCACCGTTGTTCCTTGCCTTCAGGACAACTTGCCTGTATGAGCAAATTTTAAGAATGACGGGTTATATATATAGTCTACAGACTGTGAAGTCACAATGGGCGTGACGTCAATGTGCGTGATGTCACGCGCAATGGATATGCACACCTAGGATTCACTGTAATATTCACTATAAATTTTAACATTTTCATTTTGCAGATGTTTTATTCAACGAAAAGATGCAATATTTTCAAATTAGCTCACCTCACCATTGAACACAGACACACACATAGATCTAAACTGTAGATTCCAATGTTTTTGCTTATGATTTTGCTGTTTATTAAGATCTCTTAACACTTTGGACATTCTACCAAGGGGATGTGACTACACACAATAAACGTAACAAAAACACACGGTGGACCAGACCACTACAAACAGGTACATGGGGAAAGTACTGTTCTGTGACTGTAGTCAATTCAGCGAGATATCTTCACCTGACAAAAACGCAACAACACCACAAAGGATTATATATGCGACTCTATATTCATATTTGTAAGTGTTCTTCTTTCTCACAAGCATTCTACCAGGAGAACATGAAGGTGAACTGACCAATCCCTGCAGATATAGATCGTTCGAATTCCCTGATACTGTTAATACTGGATTCACAAGACATTTTCGTCTTTTCTTTGATCAGAGGATGATGGGTGACAATGAAAGGCGCATTCACAGAACTTTACTTTGGCCCAGAACTCCAAAACGCTGGTTTATAGAAATGTGAATATGTTAGATACACTGCTGTCAAGGTGAATAAAATGACCCAGGTAGTCTTTCGGTGACAAATGGTTGAGTTCAAATTGAGACTCCTATCTTTAGTAACAAGTCTTATTATTTTGGTGAATCTGAGCACAATGTGAGACTTTAGGGAGATCTGCACCAAAGCTCAAGAGGAGACACGTGAGAATTTTTCAGGATTTCAGGAGACACATTTGAGCAGGAGACTTATGCTAAAGTCTCCTTTGTCTTTCCATTAGATCTCATTGTTGTCTAGGAGAAACTACAGAGACATGAAGGAGATCTTCCTGATTTTTCTTTCTGGGTTGAGTTGTTAAGGTTGATGGCTTTGGCTTTTAAAATTGTGTGAATTATAAAATCAGTGGAATCCTAAAGTGTGGAGAGATTAAAAAAGAATGAATACAAAATGAGTGTAGAAAAATATAAGGATGTATAGCATTCCTCTTCTTCTCATTATTGTTACCATTATTGATATGTCTTACAGTGCATCCAGAAAGTATTCACAGTGCTTCACTTTTTTAATACATTTTGTTACAGCCAAAATGGATTAAAATCATTTATCATTTTCACCTATGAATTCTACACACAATACCCCAAAATGACAAAGTGAAAAACGTTTGTTCTAATTTTTGCAAATTTATTAAAAATAAAAAAACTAAAAAAACACTCTTGATATACACCATATTTCTGTCTCCTAATTTGAGAAACCCAAATGAAAACCTAAAATAAACTACTGATGAAACTACTTACAACGCGTCTAAAACTCGTAAACTAAATACCGTACACCGTATGCAAATACACCGTATAAAGTACACCGTATGCAAATGTAAGACACACATAAGGTTATTGAACATAGCCAATAAGAACAATGACATTTCGTATATTAACTACATTTTTATTTTAGCCCACTGAACTGACTCCGCCCCTCCAGTAAATAGACAAACACATATGCGACAAAAAGCTCCAATAATAAAGCATGCAGTAGGGCGGAAGAAGAGATTATCCTCGCCATTAATTGTGCATACGACAAACACCCCCACAGGACATTCTCACTGCTTGTTGCGTTCTTGCCGTCCACCCCCTCGGTCACAGGACAAGTTGAACCATCTGATGGCATGCTGAGTTATTTCAGTGTCTGTTGCTCCTGCAGAAGTTGGACATTTGCGAACAGAACCTAAACACAAACACAAATTAATGAGAAAGCAGTGCTGGAACAACAGAATATTAACCACAGCTTATACAACAAAAAGAAAAAGGAAGGAGTTAAAAATAAATTGTTGAAAAAAAAGTTGAAAAAAAAAGTGAGAGTAGACAGGCCAGCACATATTACTAGACTATTCACGTTTACATGCAATTAATAATTTGGTAACACATTTTAACATTTAACATGTGATTTGGTACACCCGTTTCCAACGTGGAATCCCTACAAAACAACATTTTCTATAGATCAAATGGCAAACCCTGCTAAACGATGCACAGAATAATCTGCAACTTGCAGCATTACACTGAACAAAAATTCATGCTCTGATAAACGGTCTAACTATATACAAATACACTATATAATAACCATAATTATATGCCTACATTTATCCACACACAAAACAACTAAACTGTTTGCAGTCTTTTAGTACTTATCTTCTGTTGGTCTCAAACAAACTCTTACTCTGTTACTCTGTACCCTTGCAACACTTACTGACATATGGGGACTAAAGTACTGAAATAATGACTGAACAGTACATCTTTGTTTTATTTTTTCTCAAATCCTAAATGAACAAATACTTGTATTAATACTTACGTATGAGTATAGTTTTGCTCCCCATTTTGTGGAATGCTTTTTCCCCATTGACCCCTTTCCAGTTTATTTTCTTTGAAACACTGCAAGAGAAGAGGCGTGCCAGGATATTCCAGGTTACTTTCTTTGTATCTAGTCCCCCAACAGATGACAAAGCAGAAACCTGTGTGTGAGAACAAATACATAAATGCAAAATAAATGAACCACCGACAGCTTGCATCTATATATAATACATCAACATTTTTATACTCTTAAACAGTAATAAGTACAGTGTCAAGAGTCACTAAAAAGCCAGAACTGGTAGAAAACACCTACTGAGCCACATACTGTGGCTACTTTGAAGAACCTAGAGTATAAAACATATTTTCAGTTGTTTCACACTTTTTTGTTAAGTATATAATTCCACATGTGTTAATTCATAGTTTTGATGCCTTCAGTGTGAATCTACAGTTTTCATAGGCATGAAAATATAGAAAACTCTTTGAATGAGAAAATGTGTCCAATTTGACATACATACTTACAAGATTATTTTTTCTTTGTACATTTTCTGGACACTGTATCCACGCTTCAAACTGATCAACCTCATCTATGCTGTCCAACGGAAACTGGAATTCTTCAGGCATTTCACACTGGAGTTGTGGAGTGGACCCTACTCCAGTCATCAGAAATCCAACAGTCGCTGACAGCTGTGACACTTGCTGCTTTATGTTTTCAAGCAGAAGCAGGATGTGTAGTTTCTGCAGCTGAAAAACAATACAAATCCAGAAAAAAAATCTTCACACTAATTTCCACAATGTTTAAATAAAGTTCACCATGCCTTTCAGCTTTAGGGCCCAAAACAAGCTAAAGTTGAATATGGCTGCATTTTAGGCTTGGTGAAACATGACCAGAGAACACGACTAGTTCACCTGAGCAGGAGATTGGGCCACCATGCTGTCCAACTCTGAATTGTGGCCTGAAAACACATTTCTCTTCTGTTCTCATCCCTCTGGGACAAGTAAGCAAGGAGGATGAAGAAGCATTTCTGCCATCAAAAAGGTCCTGAGAATTGGCACCTAAACAAAAAATGCATACAGGAAAAATAACACACAGAAGGCTCACATAACTCACATAACAAAGGCCCTACTCGACAAGCACAATCACTTATCCTCTCCTCATCCATATAAACAAAATGAGTTTGCATACTACAAATCCTAATTCAAAAACCTGTTAAATGCAAAAAAGTAGGCAAGTAGCATATAGGGCTGTGTATTGGCAAGAACATGGCAATACAATATTTACCAAAGTTTTGATCTGAAACAATCATACATGCATACACATCCATCAACAGAGTAAACAACACTGCTATCTAGAATCACTGTCTGATACCAATCTATACAAGTGAAATCTTTATATGTATACTGTGTTTGTGAAAATCGATATAGTAGTAGGTTTCAGAAGTATAATATTCCTGCCACATAAAGTTGTCCTTTGTTTGACCAGTGACTATGTAGCAAGCTGAAGAGGGGTTTACTTAAAAGAGATAGATAAAGCAAACGAGCATAGGATCATACATTTAAGAGGTTGTTGTTGTTTCCCTTACTGATTTTGTGAGTGTAGAAAAAAAAAACATTAAAATAAAATACACTCAACGACTTTGCCTGCGCTCACATTTCCTCTATTCAACTGCACGAATATGGAAGTTATTCAGTGTCAGTATTAAAATGAAAATGTAATACGCATTTGAATTTACATGTTCCACTCATACAAGCAACTTTGAGCTCAAAATTCAAATTCAAATGCAATAATTCCATTTACATTTGCAATGTGATAGACGTGATTCATATTTCATTTACACATACATTTTGATGCTTTATTTGTGCCTTTATTGAAATTAAAATGTATTTCCCAATTTGAATTATCAAGTTCATGTGATCATGCAAAGGTTGTATCAAAATAATAATTAAAATGCTATTCGCTTAAAATGCTTTGCATTTCGTGATAACGCGTTTGAAATGTAATGTTCAACCTCACCACCACGCGAAAAAGATGTCAATATTCAAATGTTAATGGAGAAATAGCGCCACCCCTGTTTGCAATAACATTACGATACCAACAGCGCTCAAACTGTGTCAAAATGCATTTTGAAAATGCAATCCGAGCAGAATGCATTTTCATTTCCATGGTCTTCCACTGTAGTCTAATTATAGTCAAATTAGATCCCATCAGCCAATCATATTCCACAGCCCTCCACTTTATTCAGCCAATCGGGTTGCACAGCTTTCCACCTCCGGCAGTCAATCAGGACTGGAGTTGTGTTGCGCATTTTGGCGGGTATAACTGCAAATAAATAAAAATGGCGAAAACAGTGTCCCAGCTTCTGCTTGAGGATGCCGAAGCTTTGGAACAGCAAAGAACATCTTCATGTTTCAAAAAAACTCGCCTGTACAGCTTAGCGTGCTATAGTCCAGTCCTGATTGGCTGCCTGAGCTGGAAAGCTGTGGAACCCGATTGGCTGAATAAAGTGGACCCTCCCAAGTCGATCGACGCACCTGTGGATGTGTCCAGATATTTATATTAATATATCAAGGATACGACATCACAGACACAGACATTTGGTTTGTAGGCTAGTGTGTCACTAAGATTTATTGCCCTCCCCTCGTCGTTGGGATATTCGAGTGTCATTTATTACATGACCGATGACCTTATCGCCCCTCGCGGAAGAAGGCAGAGCCCGATATCCGGCTGGCAATGTGTAAACATCCTCCTCAAGACATATCTCCTACTAGCTAGCTAGTGTGTAGTGATATACATAGCAGTGACGAAGGTAGCTTGAACTCCTGAGGTGTTTGATGAAGAAGCATAAAAGATCGATGGCTAAATGAATATTGTTTTGCAATATAGCTCACTATAATAGCGGACGTACACAGCTAGGTTCACGATGTGTGCTACTAGCTAGCTGGCTAGCCAGTAGCACACATTGTGAACCTGTGTGAGTATCGGATACAGTCACGGTCAGCACCTCCTATTAAATAAAAGAATGTCAGAGTTGAACGCCTCCTCCCATGTGGAGGTGCAGAATGATCTTACAGACTCTATTCATCCTGAATCCTGCTGCTCCTACACTTCTGCTCTGCAGATTAGCAGAGTGGAATGTCATGATGTGTGGATACTTTGCTCTGGACAGGAACTGTTTTGCTGTAAAACTGATTTCGTTCAAGTTACAGTGCTAGATAAAGAGGTGATATGTTGGCTTATTAAATGTTTTTAAGTGACAATCTTCATAAATCCCATAAAATAAGATGGCTTTAGAGTTTAAACCATTTGTTTTCCATTAAGCTTGGGCAATAATAAGATTACACTTCATGTGGAATGACTTGCAGGTCCGTGCTACAAGACTCCTCAAACACTAAACCACATTACCACCATTTCTGCTAGCAAACTCATAGCTAGTGTTTTATGTGATTCTGATAACGTCTGTAATGGAGTATTGATGCTGGTCTCTTCCACTCTCAGCTACAACATGATGGTCTTTTTGGTCTTGCACGTACTTGTCTAGTCGCAAAGTAACACGTTTTTGGTTTTCTCCGCAGTCGAGGCTTATAGCCGTGTATCAGGCTCACCAAGGCTTGCACAGAGCACATAGGATGTTTGCCTTCACCCTCTCACAAATGTTTTCTTCAGCCACAAAGGTTTCCTTGAGTTTTTAATGTGTATCACAGGCACAAATAAATATTTTGTTACCTGAGAGTTTATAAGAGCTTTTTCCATTTCAGTGGTAAAGTTTTCTTTCTGCATGATTGCAGGTGGTGGAGGTGAAGCTCCAGCACAAGTCTGTTTACAGTGGACTGCAGAGTGAGCACTGGTGGGTGCTCAACAATGAATTTTACAACATAGATGCAGAGGTGAGTCATGGGAACAGGTTCACAATTTCAGTAAGAATGGACATGCTACTGTCAATGGCCTTCAACCTAACCTTTTCTTTGTATTTGTAGCTTACCCTCCACTTCTTTGCCAGCGCTAGTGCCGTGGCCTGCATCAAGGTAACGAAGAGTCTTGACTATAAGCATCTTCAACTAGCTTGTCCCATTCTGAATCACACTCATCAGAATTGTTAATTCAGCGGAGGGGAACCAGCATCACAGAGGCAACCATCTACCTGCGCACCAAGTCAACTAAGTCATCGGTGCAGAATATTTTTCTGGTTAGTGCTTCCTCCTTTCTGATTGCATTTAGACTTATTTGTGGTGAAGTTTTTAGAAAATGATACCTAAAGGCATGTTTCCTTATTTTTACTGTGTGTGTTTTGTAGCAAACGGAGGTGTCCACTTCGTTTAAGGGTGTCTCCATCGGTTCGGATGGCATTTTCAGGTCATTCGAGTCTAGTCACACCCAGACCCTGGAGACACCGGACCCCTCTGTATTTTCCACCAGACCATACCCACCAAGAGCAACCCCTCAACGTCCACCTCCAGGCTTTTAAACACCTACCCTGCATTTTAATTGAATCTTCTATAAACTTATGATCTTACTGTGTGTCATGCGTTTTATTTTTCCGCGTGTTTTAATATTTTTGTTTGCATGCGTGTTCTTCAGATGCAGTAGGTTGAGGACTAGATGTTGGTCTTTTGGGACATAGAGGCAGAACATCACATGGACTGGTCACCCACCTGGAGCATTTTACATCTGCCCCTTCTTCTCTTTCCCCTAACAATGTTTCATTTCATCTTTTGAGGTTTGTGTAACCCTAACACATCTCCCAGAGTTCTCAGGAAAACATGAAGCTGTGTTTAGTCTTTATTCTGCTTTTCTGTCTCCTTCGTACTATCGTGTAGGTCTCCAGTGCTCCTTCCTGGAGTAGAGACTACGGACAGCTGTGCAACCTGAACTTCACCCAGGCTCCCAGGACAAGAGGACTACTGCAGTTTGTGGACCAGGACAGAATAATCAGCCTTGACAAGATGTGCATCAGGATAATGAGAGACTTTATGATCCACGCCAGAGAACAGAGACAAGACCAGAGGACTGATCGGCATCAAGAACCGACCGTTGGGATTATTAGTATCATCACCATCGTCAGCGTGCAAGGAACTGTAAGGAAAGGCGGAAAAAATCACCATCTGTGGACTATTCATCATCACTGTGGACAACCATCAGCATTTCGGACTCGACCGTTATGGGATTTTTGGTTATCAGCAGCAGACTATCAGTGCTCCTGTCATCCTCATCATGTTTTGTAAATTGTTAGTAAAATATTTATTATTGTTTTATACATATTAGTAATGTCATTTTGTGTTTTCATTGCAAAGGAGTCATGGTGTCTTGTATTTTACCTTCGGTTTTACTCATGTAATCATCATTAGTGAGTTATAGGCTAACATGTTTTAGTTTTAATGTATCCAGTTATTGAATTTAGCAAACTATAATGAGGGAGTTGGGGAATATTACACTGGAAACACATAGCCTAAATACATGAATACAAATAAATAAAATTTAACTTCAAGAGGGGAATCAAAAGAAAGTAGAAATAGTTTCTTATAGACAGTTTGCATTGGTGGCTGACTAACTAACTGACTCCCTGGTGGAAATTATTTTCGTTTTTTTTTTTTAGATAAACATTTTAAAATGATCAATAACTAGTTTTTAAATAAGTACAAGTGTGCTACAAATGCACAACATGAAATAAAATATAAGTATAAAATATAGCTGGGCAAATTATATTACTGTATTACAAGTGTGCTATACATCAATGCATAATACATATCATATAGCTGGGCAAACGGGATTCCTCCGGACACGTTCCAGCGGACACGACGCGAGAAAGTTTAATTGCTGAGCCAACAAAATTTTTTACAAGCTATGGACAGACCTCATTCAAAGGGCAAGACTTTTTTCATGATTATGTTAAAAATACTAAATGAAATTAGTTCATTAAAAATATTTTCATAGACAGCTAGCTATACCTTAATGTACGCGAATTGATATACATTCATGCAATGTTTTAAATTACATACAGTTGGATTCACCGCGATTTCACGTCGGTACGTTGTATAAAGTTTGTTTTTGCTACTTCGCTATCACAAAGAAGTTGAACTTTTCAAACTTCATCAAATCGCCTCCTAACTCACAAGCGTATTATGCCTTAAGTTCTCACCCCATCTAGTAGATGTTTGAAGGAATCAACATTGCGATTAAATCCATTCACCATTTCTTGCGCAATGCAGCCATCTAGTGGACATTTGACGGAATGAACATTGTGATTAAATCCATTCACCACAGAGTGCATTTTAAATAAAGATAATAGTCATTTTACGTTACAGAGCAAGATAATCTATAGTCAACTGACAAAAAGACGGAAAACTATAATTTAAAATAGGGTGAATGCTATTGTCTAATTGCTTGTTTTGACATTGTATTAAAATTATGTGTCAGTGTGCACAGAGGAAGAAGTGGACGAAGATCCTGACTGCTGAAGGGCGAGAAGTGGTTGAGGGTGCTGGTGGTGGATCAGCCAGATTCTTCAAAGAGGAGAGAGCCAGATGAGAACCAAGGCAAGTCACCTATTACAGGGCTTTCTTACTGATGACTGTAATGTTTGGCAATGATCAACATGTAATCATCTTAAGAGGTTAGTGGGAGGCCAAGCAGGTGCTGGTGCTTACCCTTACCCTGTTCTCCACTGGGCTTGACTCCAGTCCCACCACTGCTGCCTTTGCCCCAGCTGCCTCACAATCCCTTCTGGGGCAAACCGCTGGTTGTTGAAGTCCAAGGCACCGGGCTATGGAACGAGAGCAGCAAATTATGCACGGAAAATGTTCATTTGGACAAAATACCCCTTAAAATGGTGTCTTTCAACTCAGTCCCTTGGGACCCACCAATCACATGTACAAAGTGATGTGGTAATATCCTGCTGTCAACTCAGATAGTAACACCAAGGGGAAGGGTAGCACTATCTTTTAGGATGAGGGATCTGTAATCCAGTACAGTCAGTGGAAACTGACAAATCCGCTAGTTTCCCATACCTTGGTGATCTTGCTGAGGCGACTGGTGTCGATGGGTCGCGTCTTGCAGAGTATCTGCACATTTTTGACCTACAAATTTAATGACTTTTATGACCTCTAAGAATAAAAATTAAGACCATTACCATGGCAAAAACATGAATTCTCAACCTTTTGCAAGCTGGGCCCCCCAAAGCTTTCAGGTAGTCCATGTTAATGTGAGACCTGCTTTGCCTTGCAAAGATCCTCAATTCTTGGCACAATGTCTGATAAACAAAGCCTCAAATCATCCTCGATTTGTGCACGATTGCAATATTTAGTTTTGAATGTAGTCATTTTTGAGAACTTTGCCTCAAATATGTAGAAGCAAAAGGGAGGAGAATCTTCAAGGCGACATCACAGAGTTGAGGGTATTCCTGCATCAGCCCTCGGGTTTTTAAGTAAATAAATAGATTTTAAGATGGATAACAGATAGCAAGATGGCACACACGCACTTGGCAAGAGAACTAGAGTGAACGGCGCTACTGTGTGTGCGGACTTTTTTCTACAACCCCTGGCAAAAATTATGGAATCACCGGCCTCGGAGGATGTTCATTCAGTTGTTTAATTTTGTAGAAAAAAAGAGATCATCACAGACATGACAAAACTAAAGTCATTTCAAATGGCAACTTTCCGGCTTCAAGAAACAATAAAATGTTTTGATTTGATTTGATTATCAAACTCTCAAAAGCGGGTAAATCACGCAATGTTGCAAAAGATGTTGGTTGTTCACAGTCAGCTGTGTCTAAAATCTGGACCAAATACAAACAACATGGGAAGGTTGTTAAAGGCAAACATACTGGTGACTGCCTGAAGAGAACATGCAAATTTACACAGTCATTGATGATATGGGGCTGCATGTCAGGTAAACATGTAAGGCACTGGGGAGATGGCTGTCATTACATCTTCAATAAATGCACAAGTTTACATATTGATATTCTGGACACTTTTCTTTTCCCATCAATTGAAAGGATGTTTGGGGATGATGAAATCATTTTTCAAGATGATAATGTATCTTGCCATAGAGCAAAACTGTGAAAACATTCCTTGAAAAAAAAAAAACACATAAGGTCAATGTCATGGCCTGCAAATAGTCCGGATCTCAATACAATTGAAAATCTTTGGTGGAAGTTTAAGGAAATGGTCCATGACAAGGCTCCAATCTGCAAAGCTGATCTGGCAACAGCAATCAGAGAAAGTTGGAGCCAGATTGATGAAGAGTACTGTTTGTCACTCATTAAGTCCATGCCTCAGAGACTGCAAGCTGTTATAAAAGCCAGAGGTGCAACAAAATACTAGTGATGTGTTGGAGTGTTCTTTTGTTTGTTTGTTTTTCCTGAGAATTGAGTGATTCCATAATTTTTCCCTCTGCTTGGACTAAAAAAGTAACCATTACTGACTACCACATTTTTCTTCTTGATTTCTTTTAGTGTTTCTCAAACACTCAGGAAATGATTGCCGCTGTCCGCTTTCAAATCGGACCATTTTCTGATTTTTAATGAATTTTTTCATTCTCACATTGCTCTCAATGCAATGGTGCCAGGCAGTGCCACACGGTCCGTGGCTTGGATGTGGCCGCACGCCTCTCCAGCAGGACAATCTAAGCCTTCCCCAGACACTCTCTGTGCACTTGGTGCAGCTTAAGAATGTTCAATTCGGATGCAAAATGCAAATTATCTTCCACATGCTGGAGGTTGAGAGGTTGAGAATGTGTTGCAGTTCTCGGCTTGAGAGAATCTGCTTGCTGCTTGCAACTTATAAGGGTTGCAGTTCAGAGGGCCCTGGTGCCTGAGAGAAGAAGCTGCTTGCTGCTGATGCAGTTCCCATCTTGATTGCTGCTGATCTGCCAATCTGAGCCAGGTTCTCAGGTTCTGGGCAAGATACAATGATTGTCACTGTATATTTTAAAAGAGCACATCCTCCACTATAAATTCATGCTAAATTTGAGACCTCTAAGTCAAAGGGCCCATCTCATAGGGTGGGGCAAAGTGGGGCTGACAGGGTGGGAGGATTTTGGCACCTATGGTGAATGGACATCACAGCCCCCTAATATGGATACCGGCGCGTGCGGCTCACACTCAGGAAATGATTGCCGCTGTCCGTTTTGAAATCGGACCATTTTCTGATTTTTAATGAATTTTTTCATCCTCACATTGCGCCCAATGCAATGGTGCCAGGCAGTGCCACACGGCCCATACAGGTCAAGGCTTTGGTGTGGCCGCACGCCTCTCCAGCAGGACAATCTAAGCCTTCCCCAGACACTCTCTGTGCACTTGGTGCAGCTTAAGAATGTTCAATTCGGATGCAAAATGCAAATTATCTCCCACATGCTGGAGGTTGAGAAGTCGGGAGCTTGCAACTTATAAGTTGCAGTTCTCAGCTTGAGAGAATCTGCTTGCTGCTGATCTGCTCCAATCTGAGCCAGGTTTCTCAGCTTCTGGGCAAGATACAATGATTGTCACTGTATATCTTAAAAGAGCACATCCCCCACTTTAAATCCATGCTAAATTTGAGACCTCTAAGTCAAAGGGCCCATCTCATAGGGTGGGGCAAAATGGGGCTGACGGGGTGGGAGGATTTGGGCACCTATGGTGAATGGCCATCACAGCCCCCTAATATGGATACCGGCGCGTGCGTCTCACACTCAGGAAATGATTGCCGCTGTCCGTTTTGAAATCGGACCATTTTCTCATTTTTAATGAATTTTTTCATCCTCACATTGCGCCCAATGCAATGGTGCCAGGCAGTGCCACACGGCCTGTACATTTCAAGGCTTGGGTGTGGCCGCACGCCTCTCCAGCAGGACAATCTAAGCCTTCCCCAGACACTCTCTGTGCACCTGGTGCAGCTTAAGAATGTTCAATTCGGATGCAAAATGCAAAATATCTCCCACATGCTGGAGGTTGAGAAGTCGGGAGCTTGCAACTTATAAGTTGCAGTTCTCAGCTTGAGAGAATCTGCTTGCTGCTGATGTGCTCCAATTTGAGCCAGGTTTCTCAGCTTCTGGGCAAGATACAATGATTGTCACTGTATATCTTAAAAGAGCACATCCTCCACTTTAAATTCATGCTAAATTTGAAACCTCTAAGTCAAAGGGCCCATCTCATAGGGTGGGGCAAAGTGGGGCTGACGGGGTGGGAGGATTTGGGCACCTATGGTGAATGGACATCACAGCCCCCTAATATGGATACCGGCGCGCGCGTCTCACACTCAGGAAATGATTGCCGCTGTCCGTTTTGAAATCGGACCATTTTCTGATTTTTAATGCATTTTTTCATCCTCACATTGCGCCCAATGCAATGGTGCCAGGCAGTGCCACACGGCCCGTACATTTCAACGCTTGGGTGTGGCCGCACGCCTCTCCAGCAGGACAATCTAAGCCTTCCCCAGACACTCTCTGTGCACCTGGTGCAGCTTAAGAATGTTCAATTCGGATGCAAAATGCAAAATATCTCCCACATGCTGGAGATCCCCAAACATCCCTTGATGGGAAAAGAAAAGTGTCCATTTAGTGTTTCTCAAAGCCATTTAAAACCTTCCCATGTTACCATTTGAAATGACTTTAGTTTTTTGTCATGTCTGTGATCTGTTTTTTTTTTTCTACAAAATTAAACAACTGAATGAACATCCTCCGAGGCCGGTGATTCCATCATTTTTGCCAGGGGTTGTAATAGAACTAGAGTGAACAGCGCAACCACGTGTTTGTGGACGTTTTAATAGTAGAACAGTCACGGGTTCAAAATACTACTGTTTTAATTGGTATTTGAAATGAAACTGTGTGGTTGATTTACCTGTGTTAAACTAGTCCAACCATGCTTCTTTTATACTATGTGGTTAGACTGGGACTTGCGCTGTAGAAATAGAATGAAAATGTCTTTTCGGAAATTAATACGTTTTTCACTCAGATGAAATTTAATGCCACTCTTCAAAAATGACTGAAACTGAATACATTTAAAGACCTTAAAAACTTTTCTTTTATTTTCTTTTATTTAAGCCTTGTTAAGGCCCCGCCGACCCTGGTCTTGGTAGTGATGGGCACCGTATTCCAGGCCTCATCCTAAGGTTGGGTGATGCGGCCCCCAGAGGGGTGGGCCCGGTCGCGTCTGCCACGCCCCTGCCTGGGAGTCCTTCTTAGACAGGAGCTGAGTGGCCCTCTGGTGGCCTCCCTGCCATGCCACCGTGACAATGAACTCAGATGATGTCATCCTGAGATGAGTACATTTTTATCTGTATATTTCAAAGAAGAGACCAAAAAATCTGATTAGTATTTTTGTACATGTATGAAAATTATACGCTACAGACATTATGGTTATGGTTGTTGATTATCTTGTTGTTACAAGTACCTGCCCTTCATGATGATGTCTTTAATGCTAGATCGCTCCTTTGGAGGCACACATTTGTCCACCATTTTGATGATGTCTTTATGGCTGGCCAAAAATGTAATGCAGCTACGAGCATAGAACCTGAGGAGACACGTTTAAAATTACTCTCATGACTGATCAATTTGCTGATGGACACATTGCTGACTCCAGGGCCATAGAGAGGCAGCGAGTTGCCTACCTCACTTCCTGAGCAGCGTCCAGAGCCAGTCGGCTGATAGCGGTCAGGAAGCACTCCGTGAGGTCCTTCTTGCCCGTGAGCATGCGGGAAGCCCCCAACAGCAGAGCGAGCCTCTCCAGATGCAGCGCTGTTGTTTTTTTCTCGCAGCGCTGTTTCTGTGGCTGGAGGGTTAAAGAGAAACACAGTGAGAAATACGTCTGGAAAATTTATTTTGATGATTGTGTTGGTGAGGGGATTCTACCCGAGTCCTCCGGCCAGCAGAGCATGAATGACCCTCCTGGGTGAGCAGCTCTGCACCATGGCACCTAGCGCCAGGTCCACATCCTCCCTGATGAAGAGGCTGCTCTCACCCGCCTTGTGCAGCAGCACGCGTGCGGCTGCCTCCGCCTCGGGGTCCATGGCCCTGCGCAGGTGGGCGAACATGTGTGCCAGGGTGGTCATGGCGACACGCGAAACCATGGATCGCAGGTTTTTCACCTGAGACAGTGGACAAAGAGGAGAGAGAGAGATAAAGAAAGGCAACAGTGAGTTTCAAGTTCAAGGTCAGGCCTCCACACATCTCTTATGACGGTCCAGGAATCCAGACTCTTCTTGAGGATTTGCCTGGTTAAACACACCCGAACTGACTCATGCAAAAGCCGGCAGGATTATTTGGTGTGTCAGAGCAGGGAAATCACCCATTTGTACTGCACCCTTCTACCACTATGTGTAAGGAGGAGAAATTCCCCTCTAAAACATTCAGAGTGGACCCTTCCACAGGTTAGAACCACGATTGGTCATAAAACATCATGTCCTGTTGGGACAGCAAAATGTGAAGCTCCTTTTCAAGCCTCTTGGCTTTGATTACAGCAGCTTTTGTCTCTGAGTGGGATCCTCACCTCCTCGACCACGGCCTGGCACAAATCATGGAGCTTGGGCAGAAGGATGTCTGCATGGTTCTGGGCCAGAGAACGCACCAGAGTCAAGCCGTCGATCTTCTTCTCCCTGTTCCCAAACACAGTGTACATACCTGGTGTTATTACGTCAGTAATACTAAACAAGTTCCAGTAATTAAAGCAACACTTAACCAAACAGCAACAGTGTATTCAGTATCAAGATGCCCATCGCTAATGTTTGTCTTCATATTTCCAAAGCGTGCTATTTGTGGATTCACAGGCATCCTCAGTTATTTTAGCCCTTTGCTGGCTGCCGGTCTAAAACACAATGTCTGTTAGCTTGGTGTAATCATTGTCCAGTCTTCACTCTGTCTGCTCAAGATCAGTAACAGCCTACCAGTCCTCATTCTCCAGGAGCTGAAACACCTGACTGAGGGCCAGCTCAGGTCTGGCCAGAGGCTGCTCTCTAACCAGGTTCAGAGACTCTGCCACCTCTCCTTCACCCTGGCTAACTGCTGCAGCCCTAGTGGCGTCCCTTCTCTCAGCCGGCTTGAGGGATCCAGTCGCTGCACCCGGGCTGAACCGAGCCATCTTTGGGCCTGCCTCGCCACCGGCTGGTTTACGGTGGAGTTCTGGCTCCCGACCTGGGTTAACCTGGGTTCCCATGTGAGGCAGCTTGCTAGATACAGACTTCACTGAGTCTCTTGCCAAAGAGCCAGTTCTGTTCTTCCTGCTCACTGAATTCATCAACACAGAATTTTCATACCGTTAAATAACTTTCTATTGATACAATTTTTGAACATTTTAGAATGTAGTTACAGTTTTTTTGTAAATACAGTGTTTTAATTCATTACAGAAAACATCTATATGTGAGATAAATGGGGAGCTGAGTATGGCCCCTGTTTTGAGCATTGCTGCTCTAAGTGCTTTAAGTCTACGTTTTCCAGGAAAGGAACTCACCTGGCACCTCACAGGCCTTGTCTGTGGACTTGGCCATCTTGAGCAGAATCGCCAGCCTTGGGAGTCTGCTGGGCTTGGTCAACGCCGGTGGAGGCACGGGTGACCGCAAAACAGAAAGTGCCCGGAGCTCATCGGGCGTGCACGTGTCCACGGGTGAACACGAGTCCACAGATGTGCACGAGTCCATGGGGCTGGGGGTGCGGCGGGAGGCCCCCCGCTACTGCCCGAACCCTCACACTTCCTCGGCCGAAGGCTCTGGCGTTCCATGCTGCTATCTGCGCCTCCTCGCAGATGTGGGCCTGCATGGCCTTTACCTCAGCATTGAGGCCTAGGGGAGGTCGTCCAGCTCCTCTCTGGCAGCAGCGCGTGGGCCCTGGATCCTGCGCACTCTCTGGGGCTCATCCAATGGTGCGCCGTGTCTCACAGAGGAAGCATCAGAGTTGGAGGAGCTACTCTCACCTTTCCTCAGGGGCTCCAGTCGGACGTTGTCGTTGCCCCATGTCGGCTGGTTGCGTGGTGTGCCACAGATGCGCTTAATAATGGCCTCCTGCCGTTCTTCTTGCAGGAAACTCCTTTCTGTCAGAGTCCTGCAACGGTCCGCAAGAAACTGCTGCTCCTCACGCTCCATCCTCTCCAGCCGGTAGGAGCAAGGGATTATGGGGTTTGGCTCTGGGCTCTCCCGCATGTTATGTCCTATGTTTGTATGTAGTGTTTGCTGTCTGTTCTGTGTGTATAACTCCGCTCCAGACTCCGCTCCAGACTCCACTAGATGTCTTGCTATGCTACACTATAAAAGGACCTTCCCAGTACCTCCCAGCGAGACTTCTTGTGCTCCTTTCCGAGTTGCTACTTTGCTTGTGTGAAAATTCTGTATTTGTACTTTGTCCTGAAAATCTGGTTTTGACCACAGTTTGTAATACTCGTTTATGCTTTGCCTGTGTCCCTGTTGGATTGTCTGCTGATTGTACCTTTTGTAAATATTCTATGTTTTGTTGGTGTCCTGGTAAGTAGGGAGTGGCTGCCATTTTGTTTTGGGGTTTGGGTTTGTCTGTGTGGTTTTTGTTAGGGAGTTAGTGTAGTACTGATTGTTTTTTGGTTTTGGGTAGAGTAATTAGCGTTTCATTTATTTTATAGTTCTGTTCTGTTTGTTATGTTGGCCTGGGCCACTCCTGAAGATGAGACCAGTTATTTTGTATATATGTATATATATATATATATGTCTTGTAAGTACTATTTCTGTAAAATACACCTTCAACCACCCACTTTTGTAGTCCCATTATCACTAACATTCGCGCTGCTGTTCACCCACACCCCTGTTACGGTCCTCACGCCTAGACAGGCCGTAACACGCATGCAAGTCTGAAGACAAATAATGTAAGGATATGTTATTAAATCACTTGAACAACATATAACATACATTGTATATTATTAGTATTAGTATCATCACCATCGTCAGCGTGCAAGGAACTGTAAGGAAAGGCGGAAAAAATCACCATCTGTGGACTATTCATCATCACTGTGGACAACCATCAGCATTTCGGACTCGACCGTTATGGGATTTTTGGTTATCAGCAGCAGACTATCAGTGCTCCTGTCATCCTCATCATGTTTTGTAAATTGTTAGTAAAATATTTATTATTGTTTTATACATATTAGTAATGTCATTTTGTGTTTTAATTGCAAAGGAGTCATGGTGTCTTGTATTTTACCTTTTACTCATGTTTTAGTGACTCATGTAATCATCATTAGTGAGTTATATAACATGTTTTAGTTTTAATGTAGTAACCATAACCATGGTACCTGAATTTAGCAAACTATAATGAGGGAGTTGGGGAATATTACACTGGAAACACATAGCCTAAATACATGAATACAAATAAATAAAATTTAACTTCAAGAGGGGAATCAAAAGAAAGTAGAAATAGTTTCTTATAGACAGTTTGCATTGGTGGCTGACTAACTAACTGACTCCCTGGTGGAAATTATTTTCGTTTTTTTAGATAAACATTTTAAAATGATCAATAACTAGTTTTTAAATAAGTACAAGTGTGCTACAAATGCACAACATGAAATAAAATATAAGTATAAAATATAGCTGGGCAAATTATATTACTGTATTACAAGTGTGCTATACATCAATGCATAATACATATCATATAGCTGGGCAAACGGGATTCTCCGGACACGTTCCAGCGGATACGACGCGGAGAAAGTTTAATTGCTGAGCCAACAAAATTTTTTACAAGCTATGGACAGACCTCATTCAAAGGGCAAGACTTTTTTCATGATTATGTTAAAATACTAAATGAAATTAGTTCAGTAAAAATATTTTCATAGACAGCTAGCTATACCTTAATGTACGCGAATTGATATACATTCAATGTTTTAAATTACATACAGTTGGATTCACCGCGATTTCACGTCGGTACGTTGTATAAAGTTTGTTTTTGCTACTTCGCTATCACGAAGAAGTTGAACTTTTTCAAACTTCATCAAATCGCCTCCTAACTCACAAGCGTATTATGCCTTAAGTTCTCACCCCATCTAGATGTTTGAAGGAATCAACATTGCGATTAAATCCATTCACCATTTCTTGCGCAATGCAGCCATCTAGTGGACATTTGACGGAATGAACATTGTGATTAAATCCATTCACCACAGAGTGCATTTTAAATAAAGATAATAGTCATTTTACGTTACAGAGCAAGATAATCTATAGTCAACTGACAAAAAGACGGAAAACTATAATTTAAAATGGGGTGAATGCTATTGTCTAATTGCTTGTTTTGACATTGTATTAAAATTATGTGTCAGTGTGGGGAAGGGTGGCACTATCTTTTAGGATGAGGGATCTGTAATCCAGTACAGTCAGTGGAAACGGACAAATCCGCTAGCTTCCCATACCTTGGTGATCTTGCTGAGGCGACTGGTGTCGATAGCTAGTTTCCCATACCTTGGTCTTGCTGAGACGACTTGCAGAGTATCTGCACATTTTTGACCTACAAATTTAATGACTTTTATGACCTCTAAGAATAAAAATTAAGACCATTACCATGGCAAAAACATGAATTCTCAACCTTTTGCAAGCTGGGCCCCTCCAAAGCTTTCAGGTAGTCCATGTTAATGTGAGACCTGCTTTGCCTTGCAAAGATCCTCAATTCTTGGCACAATGTCTGATAAACAAAGGCTCAAATCATCCTCGATTTGTGCACGATTGCAATATTTAGTTTTGAATGTAGTCATTTTTGAGAACTTTGCCTCAAATATGTAGAAGCAAAAGGGAGGAGAATCTTCAAGGCGACATCACAGAGTTGAGGGTATTCCTGTATCAGCCATGGGGTTTTTAAGTAAATAATTAGATTTTAAGATGGATAACAGATAGCAAGAGATGGCACACACGCACTTGGCAAGAGAACTAGAGTGAACGGCGCTACTGTGTGTGCGGACTTTTTTCTACAACCCCTGGCAAAAATTATGGAATCACCGGCCTCGGAGGATGTTCATTCAGTTGTTTAATTTTGTAGAAAAAAAGCAGATCACAGACATGACAAAACTAAAGTCATTTCAAATGGCAACTTTCCGGCAGGTAATAATGATGTAGGAATGTGAGTGTTCTACTGAGCTCAGGTAATGATGATGTAGGAATGTGAGTGTTGTACTGAGTTCAGGTAATGATGATGTAGAGAATATTGTTGCTCTTTGATTGTTGACACCCTGTAGAGCCAAAAAAAAAGAAAACTAATACAACTAATGTCTGTACCATTCTGGTGTTTTTATTATTGTTGGTATTTATTCACCAGGAGCTCGAGCCCAAAGTCATCTCTCTGGTGAAGAAGGAGCTGAAGAGGTTTAAGAAGATAACTGAGTCCAGATTACACATCAGTAAGACCAGTAATAGCTCTGGGTCATGGAGTACACAGACCTCACTAACACACTACAGACCAGTAAGAGCTCTGGGTCATGGAGCAGACAGAC
>JAGXOD010000295.1:0-27756 GCA_020368025.1 Brachyhypopomus occidentalis | reverse complement strand
CAATGGTGATGTAAGCCACATTAGCCAGCACCTCCACACACACAATGATGATGTAGGCCACGTAAGCCAGCACACACACACACAATGGTGATGTAGGCCACATAAGCCAGCACATACACACACAATGGTGATGTAAGCCACATTAGCCAGCACCTCCACACACACAATGATGATGTAGGCCACATTAGCCAGCACCTACACACACAATGATGATGTAAGCCATGTTAGCTAGCACACACACACACACACACAATGATGTAGGCCACGTTAGCCAGCACACACACACGCACAATGATGATGTAAGCCACATTAGCCAGCACCTACACACACTATGATGATGTAGGCCACGTTATCTAGCACACACACACATACAACGATGATGTAGGCCCTGTTATCTAGCACATACATAAACACACACAACGATGATGTAGGCCACATTAGCCAGCACCTACACACGCGCACACAGGTGAACCAGGATGTAAATTGCAAGGTCTTTACGATAATGGATAATTACCACCGTGTTATGGCCAACAGCATAAATTATATAACTTTAAGAGAAGATGCATATTAAGTACAGTGCATGGAAAACATGATAAAGTCTAAAAATGGAACACACAAACACACACCAGCAACGGGATCCCAATCATGAAGACTTTCTTCTCCTTGTCAGATAGGATGTATTTAACAAAGCCAAAGCCTGTTCCTATCAGAACCAGTGTTATGAAGAGCAGCGCCTCCTTCAGTCTGGACACAGAGGTGCAAAATTTAAAAAATCTTTATAAAAATAAAACAGGCAGCTTCTCCAGCTTGATATCAACTCACACCAGCAGCCCAGAGAAACACTCACAGGTGGGTGATGTAGTACATGACTGCCCATCCTTCGATTGGATGGCCCTTTGTGTTGATGAAGTGATAGTTAATCTGGAAAGGGAGGGATAGAGTGATAGAAAGGGGAGAGACAGACAGAAAGGGGAGAGTTCAGGGAGAAAAAATTATTGAGGCACCTCCCACCAACCTTGTTCCACCACCACACTAACACCTCACACACCTCACACAAACACCTCACCATACACAAACACCTCTCACACATACTACAAAACACCTCACACACACACCGCCACACAAACACCTCACACACACACCGCCACACAAACACCTCACACACACCACCTCACACACACCGCCACCTCTTAATCAGTGCTTTGCTCCCATTAGATAAAGGACCAGGCAGTACTCACACTGTGGAAAACCAGTGACACCGTTTTTAGTGTAGGCCAGGGCTGCCATCAGCCAGTGGATCTTAAACACGCTGTACCTGTTAGACATCGCACACAGTTTACACACATGTTCACACAGTTTGTACGTCGCTCTGGATAAGAGTGTCTGCTAAGTGCCCCAAATGCAAATGTGTTCTGTGTTTGAGCAGGGTGCATGTCCAGATGACTGTGTGTGTGTGTGTGTGTGTGTGTGTGTGTACCTGTGTTTGAGCAGGGTGCATGTCCAGATGACTGTGTGTGTGTGTGTGTGTGTACCTGTGTTTGAGCAGGGTGCATGTCCAGATGACGGCTGCAGAGAAGAACAGGGCAGCCATGCAGATGTAGAGACGTGGCAGAGGAATCTCCGCTGCTGACAGATAGCCTGCTGGATTCTTCTCCTCAATCTCCACCTATGCATGCACAACCACACACACGGCAGTCTGAGGAGGCGCAGGGTGAGTTGGGGCGTGGCGTAAGAGGGGCGTGGTCTGTGGTCTGAGGAGACCACCCTATACTTACACTGATCGAGTAGGGACTGAGAGTGTCAGGCCTCATATTGTAGCAGTTATGGAATTCCAGATTGTACAAGCCTTGGGAAAGGGTACCCATGGTGATAATAAACTGAGAGAGAGAGACAGAGAGAGAGAGACAGAGAGGACAAAAGAGAGAGACATAAGGGAGAGGCAGGTCGTTTATTTGTCATTGAATACGTTACTTAAAGTTGTCTGTACACGAGCATGTACTGACCCTGAAACATTACAATAATTACATCGTTACACTGGATACATCCACTTACAATACAAATGTGGTTGTCAATTTTATTGATTTATTTATTCACGAGTCCAACACTTTGTCCAAATCTTTTGTGCAATGAAAACATCTCCAAGACCTTTATGGTCGAGAAATGAACACAGAATAAGACATAATAATGCAGGAAATGAAACAGCAGCTTCATCAAGTCTTCAGTGCAGTCTAGTGTATCACAGCTATCTGCCTGTGTCTGATGTCTGTCCATCTCTGTTTCTCTCTCTCTCTCTCTCTAATGGTAATACATTTTAAAACTATATACTTTATTTTTCAAATAAAATTACTCTTGCGCTTTGGCGCGCTGCGCGTTATAAAAAGCTGCTGTTCCATTCCGTTTGAATGTTAACGGTTAAAAGCGTCTAATTCTAGTTTAATTCCGTCAGTTTATTTTGTAGCCTTTGCACTGCAAAATTAATGCTTTCGCTGAAGTTGAACGTCATACGTCGGTTGACAATGAGCAAGTTTCCCGACGCAGGTCAGTGCATGTTTGTGGTTGGCATTGCATCACTATGGTGGGTCATACTTGGCACAACCCTAACACACACACACACACACAGTAAAAAGACTTACTGTGAAGCTGTAGAAGTCTTCAGACCTATTCAGGGTCAGGGTAATTCCACTCAAACTCTTCCACTGATCAGGATTCAAGATTAAAGGTCAGAAGTTACATTAAAGGTCAAAGGTTACAACGTGGTGAACAGCAGCGCGCACACACACACACACACACACACACACACACAGATGTGTGTACGCATATACACCTGACTGGTAACTGGTAGATCCACTTTGCTGTTCTTGTCCACCTCATTGAGATTCTTGTTATCCTTCTCTCCTGCACCTGGCTTTGGGTCGGCAGGACTCTTGTCTGAAGCGGGTTTTGGGTCGGCAGGACTCTTGTCTGAAGCGGGTTTTGGGTCGGCATCTTCCCTGCTCTTCTGCACCTCTAATAAGGATATTTTCCGGTGTGGATTTAAAGCATATTTAACAGCTTATACCCAACAGCTTAGATGTGAAAACCTCACAAAAGCGAATTGGAGGGAATGTGGATCTGAATGTGGATCTGAATGGATACAGAGTGTGCACAGATTTACAGGGTGAATCAGTTGTCATAGTGTACTCACGCTTTTTCTCCATCTTCAGATCAGATTTCAAAATGGCGTCCAGTTCCCCGAAGGATTTCACGTGGACACTGAGCACGTGCATACACAGACACACACATAAATTACCAGTTAAAAAGAAAAAAAATTAAATCAACACCTGATCTGAAACACACACAAATGAATACTTACCTGAGGGCTTGCGTGTCAATGCTGAAGAGAACTAGGTTATCATCACTCTCGGTTTTGAAGAGAGTGCACTTATCTGGGTCTTCAGCCTGTGGAACAAGTCGACATCACACTGATGACATCACACCTCACTACACCCCTTGGGTTCCCACAATCCTAGCAACAGTCCCTAACAACCAGAACACATCTGTGGCAGACGGACTACAGTCAGGATCTCTGTGGACTGTGCCACCAAACCACAAGTACATGATGATGCTGTACCAGGACCAGACACCACCATGGCAACCGCAGTGCCTCAAGACTACAGGTGGTTTCCACAGGTAACTGGAGGTTGCAGCCTTTATTTAATACAGCAGCTCGGAGACATTAAA
Organism: Brachyhypopomus occidentalis; assembly: GCA_020368025.1. NCBI lineage: Eukaryota > Metazoa > Chordata > Actinopteri > Gymnotiformes > Hypopomidae > Brachyhypopomus > Brachyhypopomus occidentalis. The sequence continues at coordinate 24,036 of JAGXOD010000295.1, read as the reverse complement.
AACCACTATATGGTGAAATGCCACTAAAATGGTTTCTCCTATTGCTCGTGTGTACTAGCTCTGATGAGGGTCCAGCTGAAAGGTGTCAGACTCTGGCCTGGTGGAACAGTATCACCATGGAGGTAACAGACTACTGTACATCACTGCGGAGTCCAGCGTCTGCAGGGACAGCTGGACTCTCAGCCAGACGTCCTCCCTGGAACCGCAAGTCACATGACATCCTGTTTCCAGCACTGCACCTGACGCTGGCTGTATTACTGGGGTAATATTACTGGGGTAATACAGTGGTGGTGGTGGTGGGGGTGGCGGCGTCTTAATGGGAGGGGATGAAGCACAGTGGAGGTGAGGAGTAAATCTACGTACTGTGTAGGAGAGCACGCCATTCACATGCGACCGGGACAGGCTGAAGCCCACCTGCGCAGAGCAACACTGCTTTACACATTTAAAACGTCAGTTTACACACGCACGCCATGTTAAAATTATAAACATTACATATCAACATCGACCACACACACAATCTCAATTATGCAAAAGAACATACACACACACACACACACACACACACACACACACACACACACACACACACACACACAGATCTCACCTTGTCTTTAACATTCGGTTGAAGATGAAGGGATTTCAGTCGGACTTCCAGAGTTCCGTTTGGAAAGTAAGCAAACGTGTTGAGGTGCACAACAAAACGCGTTTCATTCTGGAGGAGGAGACACAAGGACAGACAGGAGGAGGAGACACAAGGACAGACAGGAGGAGCAAAGGTCAGAGGCACAGAAGAATCTCTCAGCAAAACTATGGCAGCAGGATGCCTGGAACCGCTCGCTTTGAGACACTGGTGCATTGTAATTGTATTGCTATGTATTGATTCAGTGTTCAGACAAAACACTGCATATATATATATATATATATGTGCGCGTGTGTGTACATGCACATATATATTAATGACATGCACACATATATATATATATATATATATATATATATATATATTCAACTAAACTGTGTGCATGTAATGAATATATGTGTGCTTGTCTATTACACACAATGCTGAGGGGAATTTGTGGGGATTTATATAGTGGTTCTTTGACAGAACAACCGAGCGGTGTCTACGACAAAGTAACGTTGACGCGTGAGAATAAAAAGTTTCAAAAAGTTTCAGATTTCTTAGATTACACGAAGTTACGCAAATGTTTAAAGGGACCGTCAAACCAAACTAAAACGGTCGTCAAACCAACAACACGCAACCGGAGAGGTAACCGGACTGGACGTGGACGGTCAGTCTGAGGAACACGACTGTCACCAACCAAAACGGCAGTTGGCTTCTATTAAAAGTATTTTAGCTTTGCGGTTATGCTAATCTTCAGATTTCTGTTTTCATACTTGTTTCGTGTACGTTACGTGCGAGTCGCAGTATTTTAACGTATTTTAAAGTCATACTTTACACACCTCGCACCTAAAACCACTGCAGCCGTCGGCTAAGCTAACAACAACTTACCTTCAGGACCAGACCGTGTATTCTGGCGCTGCTCAGAGACACAAACAGCGCAGAAATTAACAATGTCAAGGTAACGACACCGTGCAGAATCATTGTCGAGGCGACTGGTCAGTGAATTTCTCTACCTTAATTAGTTTGCTGAAACGTATATGAATAAGTTTTTACTTTATTAGCTAACAAGCTAGCTGTTATAGTTACTTCCTACTTTAGACCAAGGACTTACTTCCGGGACGCGCGAGATTTTACACGTCATCACGGTAAATGGACTGACATAGCGCCCCTGGTGTCGGGAGGCTGCGTTGATATTCAAAGTATGTAGAAAGGATCTTTCAGTAACATGCGTATCTCAAACTTCATTGTAGCCTTTTCTGTATAAGGACTGAACATACATTTAGAGTCTCATCTTTATTTTTAGAAAACAGAAGGAATACAGAGGCTTAACGTCCTATTTGTTTAAACGTCAGTTTACATCCATCCATCCAGTCACTATTATGTAGTAATATTAAAAATAACCTTGTGTGGATAATTTCTACTTAAAATGCGTGGTAGTACGTATGTGCAAGTACTGTGTATGAAAGCAAGCATGCAGCAGATAACTAAGATTATTCATAATGCTGCAAACTTCAAAGCAGCACCTCCAAACGCATATCAATAAAGAAGCAAAGTCGTCATGTTTGCGCTACTAATTGTATAAAAATTTACTAAAAAATCGCAATCGAGTGGCAAAGCCTTTTAATGGTTATGAGCCGACTGCACCACCAGGGGGAGCACTAGACAGCAGTACTCACCATGTCTGTAACAATGGTCTTCTGTAAACTAAGGATGATGCGAAACAATATAGGCCTAATAAAGAACTCTCAGAGCTGACCAGTAGCATTACTGACTCAGAACACAGGCAGTTGTGCTGTTACAGGTTCTTGGCTATGGACTGCTAATGCAACATTGTCATTTTTTGTTTGTGTGTGTATGTGTTAATGGGGACTGGCCCAATATGAAAGACATTGTGCTTTGAGTGAGTTTTCAGAGTGTGGCATAATACAGCTAGAGCCATGTGCTTCAATCTGTTATGCCCCTTGTTCAGGACTCCAGTACCCAGAATACTGGTGGACCTCCTTAGTATCTCCTGAATACTAATTACTTCCACCTGGAACATGTGGTATTTAAACCCTCGATTTACGCTTGGGCTTCGGGAAGTATTACTGGGTTACTCTTGCATTCTAAGCATCATTCTGATTTGCTTGAACTGTTCACGGCCTGTTTCTGTTTACGGTACACAAGTTTGCTCAACCCCTGTTTGGCTTGGTCGCTTAGGTGGACTGATTCCTGAATCCAGACTCCCAGAGCTCCCGTCACGATTTCCCCTGTGTCTGCTCTCCTGTAGTTTCTGACGCATCGAGAGCCCTGCACTCAGTTTTGAGATTCGCTATATAAATAAAACTCCTGTGATTATCTGCAAGTGTCTGGCTAATTTTGTATTCACGTCATAAAAGTGTATAAGGACTTCACATATTTGTTTTTGGTGATGTGCACACAAAGGTACTGGAGACTGGTTACTTTTTCCATTGTAGTTGTATTGATAAATAGTGGGGTGTCGATTTCAGAAGTCCACCACATCATAGTCATTCAGGCATGAAGATGAGTTTCCTCTCTTTGCTATCAAGATCTTACTTAATTTAAGATCAAACATTTGTCATGAATTATTCAGTTTTACAATTGTTTATTTGATCATTTTCACTTCTCTGTATGATGAACATGACTTGATTGCAATGTATAACTTCTCTTACAATGGAAAAAAGTAAAAACAAATATCAGATCTGTTTGTCACATCATAAGATGACTGTGCAGGAAAACAATAAAACAAGAAGATCCAAGAACAGCCCAAGCAATGGTACGGTTTATATAAGAACATATGAACAGCCCATGCAATGGTACGGTTTATATAAGAACATATGAACAGCCCATGCAATGGTACGGTTTATATAAGAACATATGAACAGCCCATGCAATGGTACGGTTTATATAAGAACATATGAACAGCCCATGCAATGGTACATTTATATAAGAACATATGAACAGCCCATGCAATGGTACGGTTTATATAAGAACATATGAACAGCCCATGCAATGGTACGGTTTATATAAGAACATATGAACAGCCCATGCAATGGTACGGTTTATATAAGAACATATGAACAGCCCATGCAATGGTAGGGTTTATATATGAACAGCACAAGCAATGGTAGTTTTTGTAGAATCATATCGACAGCATGTTCAGAAAAGGCAAAAATATTCTCTAGTCTGACTCCAGCATAAAGCATTAAACACAGGCCTTTCATTCATGATGGACCCCTGCAGGTAATATCAGGGCCAGCCCAAGTCTTTATGGAGCCCTAAGCAGAATTTCTTTTGGGGGCCCCCCATACCAACACCTTATCACCAAATTCTTATGTAATTAATTAGTAATGAAATGAATAATATTGTGATATCTTGTGAGCCCCCTGATGGCATGGGGGCTCTAAGCAGCTGTGTAATTCGAGTATGCCTTGGGCTCTTGGTAATATGGACATTTATCATAGCTTACAGGACATATGGCTAACATATAAGGTTTAAAAAATTTAATTGAACAAGAACTTCATGGGTCATTTATAATAATGTAAGCATTAAAAGTCATTTATAGTTAAGTCACATTTAGTTAAGACAGATATTTCTGAGACTGACCGTTGAATTAGTGCATGATTCCGAACCCGTTGAACTAGATGGTTATGATTCTGAACCCGTTGAACTAGATGGTTATGATTCCGAACCAGTTGAAGTAGATGGTTATGATTCCGAACCCGTTGAACTAGATGGTACCATTTAATGGAGACACCCGTCTGATTTTCATGACTATAGACTTCAGTGAGTATGAAGCCCCTTTCCAGTGGTACCACTGGATTCCAGTGTAGGTCGGCACACCGCTGCCCCATTTATACACACCATTAGGATGCGCCTGTAAGCAGTTGCTGAACCAAAAGGCACCTTCATAAGTCTTGGCACAGTTGTTAATGTCTTTATCAAAAGTTCCAAAATCTTTCTCATTGGAATAGGTCAAGGAATCTCCTACAGAAAAAAATCAAAATAATAACTAACATTAAGCCTAGAAAAACATTCACATTTACATATATTTGCAAACCCATGTGTTTTATAAATGCTCTTTAAATTTCTGTAAACAACTTCTAAGCATTGAATACCTGAATTATGTGCATAGTGGTTTCCAAATGTTAGGTGGTTAAACTAAAGTAACAGAACCAGATGTTCTTCGTCTTGGATTTGCAAGAATGTGCCACCCTTTTGAATTCCATTAAATACATTTACATGAATTTACATGAATCTAACATTGTAAACCTTGGGTGCAAAATAAATCCCAAGGTTTGAATGCACATCTTATTTTCACCATCTTGTTTTCTCATTGTCTTAAAATTGTGAGCAAAATGAAAAACACCATACCTACACTGGGGTCTCACACTCCACTGGAGTTCTACACTCCACGGAGTTTCCACACTCCACTGGAGTTTCCACACTCCATTGAGGTTCCACACTCCACTGGAGTTCTACACTCCATTGAGGTTCCACACTCCACTGGAGTTCTACACTCCATTGAGGTTCCACACTCCACTGGAGTTCTACACTCCACTGAGGTTCCACACTCCACTGGAGTTCTACACTCCACTAAGGTCCCACACTCCACTGGGAACCCAAACTCCTCAGCAGTTCCACACTTCTTAGTTTGTCCCTCACCTGCTCCTCCATCGATGTATCCACTGATGTGCAGCTTGTACTTTTGCAGCTCTGAATCGATGTAGAAGAATGCATATCCAGCACTGACGCGGCCGCCTTCGAAATCTTCCATTTCCACCCTCAGCATGTACCTCTGACTCCATGTGATCAGATATATGTTTTCTAGACCTTTAAAAAACACATTTTAAGATTCCTATCACAAAAATAATAGTAAGTTACATTGTTTGTGGGTTCGGACCAAATCATAGAATTGCTATTATTTCAAAAAGAAAGAAAGAAATTTGTTTGATTATACAGGAATAGCTTCACTAAAGTTTTGGATGTTTTCCCAGCTTCTCCAGTTCTGTAGCCCTTTTGTGGCATATTTTACATTACAGTCCTTTCACACCTAGCCAGTATTCGCCATTTATGTCTCCAAAGCCATTTTTATACGCTTCCCACGGCCTGTAGAAATTCACACTGCCATCAATTCTTCTCTGAATGACCTAGAAAAGAGAGAATGAGTGTGAGAGAGAGAGAGAGAGAGAGAGAGTGAGTGAGAGAGAAAGAGAGGGAATGAAATGTCTGGGGAGTAAGGGGTGTCTAGCCATTAATACAAGGAACCTGATACTGAGAAAAGAAAAATGTATCACTTGTCATGGCTTAAATCAAGCTATTGTATACTTAAACAACTGTATATTTCAACTGCTGTATAATAAACTACTCTATACTGTCACGGTGAGAAGGCGGGATCACCACCAGAGGGCAGTCGCGAGGACACCTCGCACACGTCAAACCCTCACTTGGCACAGACACACCCCTTCACGGATCCGAGCACTTCCCCCTTCTCATTCACCTGAGTACTGACACCTGTGCACTTTATTCAGGTCTATTATTTAAGCCCGCAGGTCCTGTCGTTCAGTGCTGCACATTGGCCCTACCTTGATGGATCCAGCATAGATGACATCAGGTCTACTGCTGCTGCTCAGAATGACGTCCTTACATTACGTTACCTTTAACTTGTCTTTGCTTTACTTGGCATAGAAGCCTTTATTTTGTGTTGTATCGTTACCTTGAAATATGGATGAAAATAAAAGTCAAGGCTCGCTACCCTCGCCTCCTGCTCAGAACCTAAACCCGTCACAGAATGTGCAGCCTGGTACAGCAGGAGAAGGTGGGCCTTCAGCTATTGAAGTCCTAAACGCTCAAGGCATTGTTCTGGGACAGCACCAGCGCGAAATGGGTGAGTTGCGCGCATTGATGCAGACATTAACTACCTGTGTGCAGTCGATGTCTCAGCAGGCTAGTAACCCCTCTCATCAACGAATCGAGGGGGTGAGACTACCCCTGGCCCCCCCCGAGCCGTACGACGGAGACCCAGAGAAATGTGAAGGATTCCTGGCCCAATGTGGACTTTACTTCCGTTACCAGGATAACCTCTCGGACCAGGCCAAAATATCCTTCGTCATTTCCAGGCTCAGCGGTAAGGCACTGGCGTGGGGAGCCGCTTTGCTTACGGGGGAATCACCCCTTCTAGCTGACTTCGACACGTTCCACAACGAACTGAAAGAAGTCTTTCATCACCCACGCCAAGGAAGAGCGTGTGGTCAAACCCTGCTAAATATGAAACAGGGAAATAAGACGGCAGCTGCTTTCGCCCTGGAATTCCGCACGACTGCGGCTGGGACGGGGTGGAATGATGCGGCTTTGACAGACACATTTCTCGCGGCTCTGCGACCGCAACTACGCGCCGAATTGGCGTGTCGTCAAGAGGATCAAACATTTAATTCGGTGGTCAGGATGGCCATCACATATGACCGGCTCCTGCAGGAGAAGAATCCTCACGTAGGACGAACAAGGGCGCTGCGACCGCGATCGCCTCCGGGACCGAAGAAGGACTGGAGAAATCCGGAACCGATGCAGCTGGGAGCCACAGAACCGGTGGAGGAGGATCGTGCTCACCCGAGCGGCGAGATGGCCCGGGTGAGTAGATCCATGGTGGACCGGTTGCTAACTATTCGCGTGAATGTTACTTACCAGGGGTTATGTTGTGGGATTTATGCCCTAGTGGACTCGGGAGCCTCCGGGAACATGATGGGAGCGGACCTGGCTCGGAGGATGAGGATGCCACTGAGGGAGCTGAAACGGCCGCGAAGAGTGCGGGCACTGGACGGCAGGCCTGTGGGTGGCGGGGTTATGCGATATCACACCCCTCCCCTCACGCTCACGGTTCAAGGGCACTCCTCCTCACAAGTCTTTTGCGTTCTTCCCAACCTAACTCATGATCTAACCCTAGGGCTTCCCTGGTTTAAACAGTTTCACCCTATCCTTAACTGGCATGACGGTCACATCTCTCACTGGAGTGCACCTACATCAGTCCCACAGAGCCCTCAGAACCACGCCCCCTTGCTACTGACTTCCACCACCATTGAGAGTCCTAGCGTGGCAAGTGAAGTGAGGATTCCCTCTCAATACAAAGAGATGGCCGACGTGTTCAGCCCCACCAAGGCGACGCAGCTCCCCCCGCACCGCCCCTGGGACTGCAAAATAGAACTAAAAGAGGGCAGTGTCCCCCCGAGAGGCCGGGTGTATCCTCTGTCATTAGAAGAGGAGAAAGCCATGCAGCAGTATGTCCGGGAGGCACTAGCGCAGGGCTATATCGTTCCCTCCACCTCGCCTGCCTCGGCCAGCGTATTCTTTGTCAAAAAGAGAGGCGGTGGTCTGAGGCCATGTGTGGATTACCGGGGGCTCAATTCCCTCTTGGTGAACTACGCTTATCCACTGCCTCTGGTGCCGTCCGCACTAGAGCAGTTGAGAGAAGCAGTAGTATTCACCAAACTGGATCTACGCAGCGCCTACAACCTCATCCGCATACGTGAGGGGGATGAGTGGAAGATGGCGTTTAGTACCCGCTCTGGACACTACGAGTACCGGGTCTTGCCGTATGGCTTGGCTTCGGCTCCGTCGGTCTTCCAGGCGTTCATCAACGAAGTTCTGCGTGAGTACCTGAATAAATGTGTTATCGCGTATATCGATGACATTCTCATTTATTCTTCCTCCACAGAACAACATGTGCACGATGTACGGGCCGTCCTCCGCACGCTCCTGCGCAATAAGTTATATTGCAAATTGGAGAAGTGCGAGTTCCATCTGCAGGAATTAAGTTTCCTGGGCTACACCATCAAGCCCGGTGCCGTACACATGCAAGCCAGCAAGGTGGAGGCGGTGACGGGATGGAATCGTCCTCACACACGTCGCGAACTACAGAGGTTTCTGGGTTTCGCGAACTTCTATAGGAGGTTCATCCGCGGTTTTAGCTCTATCGCGAAGCCGCTAACGGACTTGCTGCGTGGTGGACTCAGAAGTCTGGCCTGGACAGAGGAGGCTGATAACGCCTTTACCGCTCTGAAGCAGGCTTTCGTCACCGCGCCTGTCCTTCATCAGCCAGATCCCACTAAGCCGTTTGTAGTCGAGGTAGACGCCTCCAACGTGGGAGTAGGGGCGGTGCTGTCGCAAAAGGTTCAAAAAGGGTAGCCTATTAAGACCCATCGCCTTTTTCTCCCGTAAGCTTTCGTCAGCGGAACGAAATTATGGAGTAGGTGACAGAGAGCTGCTGGCGATGCGTCTCGCCTTCGAGGAGTGGAGACACTGGCTAGAGGGAGCCAGACACCCCTTTCTAGTTCTGACCGACCATAAGAACTTAGAATATTTAAGAACCACTCGTAGGATGAATGCCCGGCAGGCACGCTGGTCCTTGTTTTTCTCCCGTTTCCAATTTCAGGTGACGTACCGGCCGGGGGAGAAAAACACACGCGCCGACGCACTCTCACGTTCTTTCCCGGGCAGTGCGGACTCGACCAGCGAAGAGCCAGTGCTACCTCCCGAATGTTTCGTCGGAGCACTTCAATGGGAGATTGATCGGGCAATAGAAGCGGCTAATCCTCATCCTAACTGTCCTCCGCATCGCAGGTATGTGCCCCCGCGCAGCGCACCGCTCTGATACAATGGGCACATGCTTCTCTAGGCACGGGACACCCCGGATCCACCAGAACTTCCCAGCTCCTGGGCGCCCGTTACTGGTGGCCTGGGATGCACCGGGACATCCTTCGGCACGTGGGGTCCTGTGCAGTGTGTGCGCGCAGCAAAGTACCGAGGACACCGCCCGCGGGTAAGCTGCTACCCCTGCCCATACCCAAACAGCCGTGGACGCACCTAGCCGTTGATTTTCTTACAGATTTACCGGTATCCGAAGGAAACAACACCATCCTGGTAGTAGTGGACCGGTTTTCGAAAATGGTGCGCTTCCTACCCCTGCCCGGACTGCCAACTGCCTGGGAGACTGCGGATCTCCTGTTCCGGCACGTATTTCGGCAGTTCGGCTTGCCCGAAGATATTGTGTCGGACAGGGGACCGCAGTTTACATCGCGGGTCTGGCGTGAGTTCCTGTCAAAGCTGAACGTGACCGTCAGCCTCACGTCAGGCTACCACCCCCAGGCAAACGGGCAGGTGGAGAGGGTAAACCAGGAACTGGGAAGGTTCTTGAGGGCATATTGCAGTGAACATCAGGAGGCGTGGTGTTCACTACTGGCTTGGGCGGAATACGCTCAAAACTCACTCACACAGGCCAGCACGGGAAAAACCCCGTTTGAGTGTGTGTTTGGGAGACAACCTCCTTTATATCCGTGGAACGTTGCCACTTCCGATCAGCCTCAAATAGAGGACTGGTGTAAGAGGAGTGAGAGCGTTTGGGAAGACACTCATCAGCGTCTGAAGACCGCGGTAAGGAGGTTTCAGCAGAAGGCAGATCGACGAAGATCCGACACACCGGAGTATAAGGTGGGTGATAAAGTCTGGGTGTCCACAAAGGACGGTAGACTTGGAGGCTCAGGTAAGCTCCAGGCCCGCTACGTGGGACCGTACACGATCACTCAGCGTATTAATCGTGTAACGTTTAAGGTGGGTCTACCAGGCGATCGCCGAGTGTCAAGAGCATTCCATGCCTCAGCACTCAAGCCATACGCAGATGGACCGCTCGGAGAAGGAGAGGAGCAGCCCCCCCCGTCTCCGATAATGTTAGAGGACGGTCCCGCCTACCAGGTGAACAAACTCCTCGACTCTAGATACCGCGGAGGAGGTCTACAATATCTGGTAGACTGGGAGGGATATGGGCCGGAAGAATGTAGCTGGATCCCGTCATCTCAGGTACTAGATCCCTCCTTGATCGCCGACTACCACCGCGAATTCCCTAACCGGCCAGCTCAAGGGCATCCAGGAAGACCGTGTGTCAGACGCCGGGAGGAATCTTTGGGAGAGGGCTCTGTCACGGTGAGAAGGCGGGATCACCACCAGAGGGCAGTCGCGAGGACACCTCGCACACGTCAAACCCTCACTTGGCACAGACACACCCCTTCACGGATCCGAGCACTTCCCCCTTCTCATTCACCTGAGTATTGACACCTGTGCACTTTATTCAGGTCTATTATTTAAGCCCGCAGGTCCTGTCGCTCAGTGCTGCACATTGGCCCTACCTTGATGGATCCAGCATAGATGACATCAGGTCTACTGCTGCTGCTCAGAACGACGCCCTTACATTACGTTACCTTTAACTTGTCTTTGCTTTACTTGGCATAGAAGCCTTTATTTTGTGTTGTATCGCTACCTTGAAATATGGATGAAAATAAAAGTCAAGGCTCGCTACCCTCGCCTCCTGCTCAGAACCTAAACCCGTCACATATACATAAACCACTGTATACTTAAACTACTGTATAATAAACTATGGAACACTTAAACTAATGAATATTTGAACAATACTGAACAATAAACTACTGTTTACTTAAACTACTGAATAAACTACTGTATAATTAAAACTACTGTATAAAAACTACTGTATAATAAGCTTTATACATTAATTAACTACTATATAATCAACTACTGTATATAATAAGCTTGTGTCAGTCCACTCACAGTCCACTCATGCTTGTCATTACAGGTCATGTCACAGTACACGTTGACAGCTTTCTTAGACCCTGCTGGATAGATGGTATACACCCCACTGGCACTGGAGCCATTGCTGAAAATGTCATCACAGTCCAGTGGTGGAGAGTTCTCTCTGATGGGGCCTGAGTTCACCAGCAGGGGGAGCACTACAGCTATCACGCCAATCATCTGAGAGGAATGTAACAATGGACAGGGACAGAGAAGAGACAGGTGATGGAATTTGCGCAGCACAGCACTGTATCAGTCATTTTGAGAAGCAACTGTCCAATCTTAAGAAAATGTGTTTGTGGTTAGGACTCTGAAATTAATGACATCAAATTGAAGTTGAAGCATCAAACATCAGATTGTTTTAATTGATGTATTATGTTAATAGTTGACTCAGGCACAAGAAAGATATATATTTTGTCAAATGTTCAGTTTTGTGTACTTACACAGCACTGATCAGTTCTATTATGGAATAGCAACCAGAAAAGTTTTTCCTGACGTTATTAATGAGGAGAACATTTGGAAATGTTGTAATTTGGAGTTGTAATTCTTAAGTCTTCGGAAAATCATGTAGCCTGAAGATGTGTCACAGTGACATCATATGTGACTTACATCTGATTCATATTTCAATCACAGTCTGTTCACACAGATATTCATAACAACATTTGTCTTGATTTCTAGAGTACAGTCCATCCATCCATCCATCCATCCATCCAATATTAACTCACTGAAAGCCCAGCACAAATGTAAGCAGATGTATTCCAGGATTTTAGAAGACCTTCAGTCTTCTCTTCATGTGCACATTAAACCCATCTTGGTAGTCTTTAATGTGTATTCTTTTTCTTTGGAGATACCTGGCATCTAAAATATTCCTTTTGTCTAGCCGTAAGAAATGCCAGGATAATTTCATTTTAAGTTTAATCTAAAATCTAAAATACAACACACAGAATAACTTTGAAAGCTGTAGTGTTTCTGACAGTTGGAGAACCACAAGCCACAAAAAAAGCCAATTTCTTTCATTTCAGAGAAAGTTCACACACCTTACTCACCTCTGCTAAACGTCTCCAGATGAGTCACTGCAGTTCATACAGACACGTAAATATAAATACAGAAACTGTAAATTTCCAATTATGTAGATGATGCTTATAGTTGTCAGTAAGCAGAGCTGGCAGCCAAATACATCAGCCCTCCATTTATTTGCTTTTACCTGACTTTACCTGCTTTTAAAGAACCTCAGTGACTCACACTACAGTGGAGGACCCAGGGGTGAAGATCCCCACAAACACAGAGAGGTCACAGTGGTCTCGCCTTGTTGAAAACATCAATGACATGTGACGCAATTTGATCACTTGCATTCAGTGAAACTCTGTGTCAACAAAAATCTGGTAATGCTAGACAATCAGAAGTCACTTGGGAGGTGAAGAGATTATCATGGTGAAATGAAAACACAATGGCTGTAAAGGGGCTATTGGGATAAAATGATCCGTAGATCCATAGATTGCATTCAAGCTAGCATTACATCTATGACAATAAGGGTTTTCAGAGTAAAAAAGTAATTGTTTCCCTTGCCTTAAATTAGGATTCTTCGGAATTGACTATAGGCCCAAGTCCCCCTCCACTGAAGAAAGCAGGTGTATCAGATATCTGAGATAGCCATCAGAGTCCAGGCCACGCAGTAGACAAACAAGCCAAGCTGATTGTGAGCTGCACTGAGACACCACCTATGCTACAGCCTGTAGATACTGAAAAAACTCAAGATCTAAAACCAGTTCAATCATTTTATATGGTTAACCTACCCTTGGTCATTTTAGTTTATTTCATATGGTTAACTGTCACAGTACGTAGGCCCCCTGCTGGCTGCCCCCGTCAGCAGCGGCAGTATTTCATGTTGTCATTGGCTGTGTTCAAAATAGCCTACTACATACTACTGGCGTACTGCTTGGACCCCAATATGAGTATGCAGTATGCGAATAAAATAATTTTTCCAGTATGCGAAACATCCCCGGATGACATACTACTACTACAAAATATTCCAGTACAGAGCTATCTTCGTGGTATATTGCATCCCATCATGCAACGCTACGTTATACAATAACCAGCAGTCAACTCGTACAAAGACAAGACATATATAGACAAACAAACGACCATCAGGTGAGGGGTATCATAGGCCCCGCCCACCTGAGGGACGCAACAAAACAGGACAACTGCTGCTGAGATGGAGGCGACCGGCAGGGGGAGCCTCCCGTACCGTGACAATAGACGTGTTAAATGGATGAGTCCAGTCAGTATCAAATGCGGTTTTGTGTCTCATGTAGAGATCTCCAATAAATTGTGAAGTGAGTTTGTGGTCAAAAATCTGACCTTTTATGTGGCTATTTAATATTAAGAACAGTAAACTTGATCTTCATAACAATACAAACATATTTGAAGAAGATGCAAGTGTAATTTGCCAAAACATGTTTTAATGAAATCATCACCTACTCAAAAGAGGAAACTAGAGAGTAAAATATGAGAGATGAAAGTTACAGTATACATACATTACCATACATTACCATGCCTTGCAAAGGAGAGGCATAAGACAAAACCACAATGTTTACTCTTAAACCCTTAAAATTGTCAGTACAATGAAACATCAGATTACTGCTACATATGCTACTCAGATATGAATATACTAATTACGTGTGGTATTTTAACTGCCGCAGGTTTAGTCTGAGTAGCAAAAAAATCCTCCAAACATCTGATCAGCACAGCTACCATATGGATTTTGGTCATAGGTTGAAAATGGTTTCCCCACCAGGTAGGACAAAGAATCTCCTGTAGAATACATCATATCTACTTTTTAGTGCATGACATTAACAATATTTTTTGTGGGGAGGTTGCGGGGAGGTACAGCACACAAGGAGTCCAGAGAAACAGGACAGCAGGACAATTTTGCAAAACATGAAATCTGCACACCTTTTCCTTTGACTTGGTAATCTGGTAAATCTATGTTGTAATGCTAATATTTGATCTGATGGGCCTTTCAGGGGTGTCGGCTAAGTTATGTGACTGATAGAAAATACCCTAAGGTACAACAAACTGCTGAGATGTTTGCTGTTTCCCTCACCTGCTCCTCCATTGATGTACCCACTAACGTGCAGCTGGTAGCTGTTGAGCTCAGAGTCGATGTTGAAGGCAGAGTACTGAGCGTAGGAGTGGCCACCTTCAAAATCCATCATGTCCACCCTCAACTCATACCTCTCCAGATTTGTAATCAGGTAGATGTTGTCCAGTCCTGCCATATAATTGCAAACAAAAAATTACTTCCAACAAGATCATTTGGACTGGCATGTTAAATGCCCTAAACCAAACTTCAGCATTAGAATGTTTTCAACTGAATAAATTCTGATCATTTTTAACCAAAGTGTAATTAATGTTTTATTGTGATACTGTTCTCTCTACCGTACTGATGTTTTCTGTAAAACAGGACAGATTTAGATTTTATACTTTGAAATCTGCTGGAGACCAAATATCAATTTATACTTTAATACTTTACAATTTTAATACTTTATTACTCTAATAATGAAATTATTTTAATACTGCAATGTTTTGTTTTGCATCAATAGCAATTCAAGCTGACATTTTTCAGTCTGCAGGATGTTAACAGAAACTCAAGATGAAGCAACACTGAAACCTTTTTTCCGTTGCAATGTTTTTTTTATCTCATAATTCCAGAGAACTGTTCTGCCTCACCCAGCCAGAATTCCCATGAATTCTGTACCCATGAATGTATACCCCCTCATAATGTTTGTGTCTGTGTTCGCGTTTTCCATGTGTGTTTACTTTCAGTTTTTACGCGCCTTGTATACCGTCGTCATCGTCTGTCTCGTCACCCGTGTCTCATTTATTTCCTGATTGTTCTGTATATTTAAACCCCGTGTTTGTATCATTGTTGTGTCTTGTATCTTTTCCTAGTCCCAGCCCACTTGGTACCGAGATCTATATCCTCGGTCCTTTGCCTGGTTTGAGTATGCGTTATCTCTGTTTGACAGTGGTGGACAGTAACTATGTAAATGTAATTCGTTACTGTACTTAAGTAAAATGTTTGTATTTCCATTTTTGTGACTTTTTATTTTAAGTAGACTACATTTCAAAGTCAAATCTTTTACTTTTTACTCCACTACATTATGTGAAATCTGTCATTCCTTCATGCGCGCGTGATCATTAAAAAAGTAACAAAACAAAAGAAGCGCGAAGCACGCGCACCAGTCAGCGTTCGGTTCAACGTCACTGCAGCAGCGTAACGGTTAGAGAGAACAGATCCCCACATAAAAATGGAAGAAACTATAACTCGACACTAAACCCATAGCCTTATCTGAGTGAAAAGAAAAATTCCGTTTTCTGCCTACCTCAGTACCATAAGAGCTGAGCTATTTTCATAGACCTACTGGTTATTTACCTTAATGAGAAATCGGACAATGTAGTAGACAATAGCACACAACACTTGTAACGGCGAGGTAAGGCGGGACGATTAGGCGAGTGCACTTTCATACACACGGCGTTTATTCTTAGTTGAATAGCGCACAATAAACAGACACACAAGGCGTACGACTCGGACAAAGTCGAGCACGGGACATTGCGTAAACACACATTAAACTAAACTAAACAAGACCCAAGTGATGACGGGATGAGCTACAGGTGAGACGGATGAACACATGCACATAGAACCACACCCAAGGTAATACACATATGGACATAACCAGAGCTAGACTACACCTACACCCACCCAAAGGGAGGGGCCCAAGGCTGTAACGTGACAGCACTCTGCATGTAGCTAGCTAATATAGCTAGATAGTTTTTTTTAGCATAGTTCATAGTATTTGGAGCTTCCAGCTACTTAAATGCTTTGATATTGTGAGCACGGGACATTTGAATATAGAACTGTACATTAGAAAACAAATTCTGTTTTGTAAATGGTTTACATGCAGAACATACGTAAGAGATCTGGACATAGAAACATAACCGATACGTAAAGACATAATTGAACACTAAGAACAAACTAGAGCTTAAGACAGAACGAAACACTGAAGCACAATAGCTAAACAGGGTGTAAGCAAAACACAATGACCAGCAACATACAATACCTAACTTAGGATATAAATAGACCATACTAAGCCTGAAACACCTGAGTATGCTAACGAGGGGAAGGGTTACAAATCATGAGGCGGGACTACGAAACGCACATGGAAACAAACAAAACATCCATGATTGACAGGAGGAGGAGGGGCTAATCGTGACAGTACTAATCGTGACATTATAATTAAAAAAGAATAATATAAAAAGAATAATTCTTTCTGAAATTGTTCAATTCTAGTAATTTTACATTCAATTTATATATATATATATATATATATATATATATATATATATATATATATATATATATATTTATTACATTTATAGTATCAGCAACAATAATCAATAATCTTGATTTGTGGGAAATACAAGAAACTCACCAGGTCTGTAAAAAAAGTATGCAACTATTATAAATATAATAAAAAATGATAACAATTCTAATAATTATTTTTTCATATCACTCAAAACATTTTGAAAGCAAGTTTAAATATATTTGATTAAATAAATCTGTTGTAATCATCAGGGAACACTGAGCAGTGTGACCCTCCTAATTAGACTTGGACACCCCAGAAAGGTAAAAATAGTTTTGGGGGGCTTCAAACATACATTTTCTTCTTACCTGTAATTGTAAATATTACAGTAAATTTCCCTGGGATGTTTGCACTCTGGTTACATGTTATTTAATGAATAAGATTTGAATGTGAGAAACACTCACCTGTGCTGTCTAGCCCACAGTTCCTTGTGCTCTGCAGATCTTCTCTTGTTCAACTGTGTGAAGAGCAGTGATTGGATGTTTTATATGTGCCACACCTATTTGAGATGCCCATCGTCATAACGGAACTTCATCATTCAACAACGAGATCTACTGGGCCAAAAGTGATAGAATAGAATGTACTGTTGTGTGCTGTGTACTGAATGTACACAAGGAGAGAAGATCCCTTCGGGCATGTGTCTGTGTAATCTGCGTATATGTATCTCCATATATGTACTTCCTGTGGGTGTGGTTGTCCTCAGGTTGAAACTCGCTACCACCATGTGTGGTAGTGTGATTGGGTGGCTAAGGCAGTTCTGCCAAAGGTAGGACAAATGACGAATATTTCCACAGAACGATGATCATTTTTCAATATTCCACAAACTCAATTGCAGTCCAAACATCTGCATTCCCAATCACAAGGATATCACATCACAACTTCTGAGTCTATTAATAAAACCTCATTAGTCGATCCATGGAAGCATAGTCTCACTCAGCAATTCATCGTCCCCTTCCTAGCCAAAGGAGACTTTATATACCTGCTGATTATCAGGAAGAAACCATTCTGTGATGGCAGGTAAGTACAATGCATGTTCACATACATCATTCCAAGCTTTAAATGGTCATGCTCACATATATATATAAATTATACTTTTACACACACTCACAGTCATTCAACATCATCTACATAATAAGCATGGTCAACCTCACCCTTTTATTCCCTTAAATCTTAAACATCACCCTTCCTACCTGGAATGTCCAGAGTCCTGCGCTGTTGGAGTGCGCTTTCAATTGGACACCTGCGCACTGTGACACTCCAGCGAGTAGACGAAGTATTACACAGCACATTAAGTCATTATGTCCTGCTTGGCTCTTTACCCAGAATCTTTTAGTTCAGGTGATTACACCGCACCGGTATCAACATCACAAGTGTACATAATCAGGCACTGACTTCAAACTCAGACTACCATCCTCTGACATTAAAGATGTAGCGCCTTAAAAGGGATACGTGCACCATATGTCCAAATACGAGCTCTGTAGGACTAAAAGACAATGATTCTTGTACACTAACCCTCTGAGGTCTGCTGATGTGCTGGCACATCGATGTTTTATTCATATCTCTATACTAAGACATCATCGCTGTAATGATTGGCTAAGAGGAGACGGACACAATTGCAGGAGATAGCAGGATTTATTCACATGGAAGACAGACGGTGTCTTCCTTCAATAGTTTTAAAAGTATTACCAGATATAGCTTCTGCAGTTTTAACTCTGATAAGTTAACGGGTTAAATAAACAAGATGTAAAGGGAGGAAAGCAGACAGAAGCTCTCCCAGGTCCAGCCTCATCTTCATCCAGGGAGTGACATTCACTCCAGCACTGAGAACTCAATGCACACATCTTCACCATCATAGCCATGTGGCTGAATCAGGGAGGGAACACGAGACATTTAGCAACATATCAGCAATACAGTATATCAATGTGGTGGTTCAACTGTTTAGTTTATCTATTTAATGTTAGTTGCACATCAATAGTATATCTTCTTAACGTAACACGTTAACAATACAGCAACTCAGTGCACGTACTAGAAATATGTCATTTACATTTTCAGTATTTAGCAGACATACAAAAGTGCTTTCACATTTGGCCATAAAATGTATCCAAGCCAGTATAGCAGGTTATAGGTAATGTATAAATAACATACTTACTTAATGTATCAATCGTATTCTGAATACAGTAATTTAAATAAAAGTATGTTAATTATAAATAACCTTTCTCCATGTACACACTGTATATTCACTTGAATGTAGTGCATTAGTACTGCCACTTCACTGATCTATTTATCTGTATTCTACTGACAGTCTGTTGAGAGTTTATGAGTCATCTATAAAAGATTACTCAAAATAAAGTGTTACCAACAAATTTAATGACACGAATGGGCAGAAATTGTGATTACAAGTGGTTTAAAATGGGAGACACTCTGGTTGCCCGCTGTGACATTTAAATTTACATTTACATTTTACATTTACGGCATTTATCCAGAGCGACTTACAAAAGTTATTATTTAAATTATTGATAACGAAACTATAAACTGGGTTTCAGCAGTATTCTTGACATAGGTGTGCCTGATCCAAACCACACATTCTCTTAAGTTCAGTCAAATGATCAGCCAATTAGAGGACAATTAGTCACACCTCTGATTGGCACTTGGAAGCTTGTTGGCAAAAAAATATGTTGCCCATCCAATCAGCAAAGATCATATGACTGCTGAGAAACACAAGGCATGTCAGCAAAGTTCACATGACTGCTAAGAAAAGCAAGGTATGCTAGGAGGGGCTGGGGCTCCATTATCCTCTGTCCACCTTCTGTAACCCTCTGTAAGTCTTTTTTTTTTTATGTCAACCATGCAAGTCTCAAAAACAAAGAGGTGTGTATCTGCCATGACTAAGAGACATCAGGTGTGTATCTATCAGATATATATAAAAAAACACCGAAAACACACCCTGGATAGGTTTGTGTAGTTTATGCCAGCCATTTAGCCATCAATATAGGTAATATTTAAAATACAGATACAAAATCCCATACCAGCACTTTCTAAACACAATAGGGGCTGACTGGACTAATCCAAATGGGTGGGTGAGCCGCCCGGAACACTCACCCGTTCTAGTTTGGCAACGGCTTTGACTTTGTACAATTTCTACTTATATGACCAAGATCGCCACAGCGCCAACATCGCCGACTATATGGGTCTGAATAACTCCTAAACCTAGACCCCCTATTCCCCGCATAACCATTTGGCGAATGGGCCATTTCCTCTTTTCATTTGTGAACCTCCTGAGTCAAATGGTCAGTGGCTTTCAGAACTTCAGTAAGAACACCAGCATCCCCCTTCTCGCAACTCGCCTCAACACTCCGGACCTTAGAACCTTCTGGCACATAGTCTTCCTTCTCTAAATCCCATAACACTTCAAGCTCTGTAGCTAAAGTAATGGCTTCCTCCAGACTCTTTAGTTTGGCTGCCCTCAGCTGCACCCTTTTATGTCACCCCGTCCCACCTGACTAATGAAATGGTCCTTTGCTAGCATATCTACAATCTTACCTTCCATGCCAGGATAAGCTCTTTGGGCCAACCTCCTTACTTTATTCCCAAACTCACAAGCTGCTTCCCGACCCTCACGTCTACAGCTTTGAAAATTGAGCCGCTCAACTTCATTAGCAGGTGGAGTTAAATATTTCTCTAGGTGTGTCTTCAGCTGTCTAGAATCCATTCTGGCCTCAGCTGGTAAACCCAAAATGACTTTCTGAGCCTTTCTTTTCAAATCATCCCAACCATTTAACTCAGAAGCTAACTCAAACTGCCCAAGCCAGTCAGGCCACATACACGAAACACCATCAAAAACATCTGGCATAAATGCGGCCTAGAAACACCCATATTAGAATTGCTAGAAGAATCCATCTTTACTTTTAAACTGGGGGGAGGGTAAACTTCTAAAAAAGCTTTATAAATAGATCCCACCGCTACCACCAAATGTAAGGTGGCTGATTTACTCTATTGCTGTTATTTATTTATTTTATTTAACTGCCGTCACCACCTTTGATAAGCCAGGAAGGTCTGGCTAGAAGGATCTAAATTATGAAATTTAAGAACAGGAAATTACTATGAAAGATACATTTAATCCCAACACTTCATAAAAAATCATTACACATCCCTGTTATTTCACACACTACCAGAGATTGCTAAAAGATTTACCAGAGCTAGAATCGAATTTGTTATGCACACACAAATATGTCTATGCACATGAACTCCACACGTCATTTAATGACCACCGCAACGTGACCCCCACTTACACAGCACCACACCCACTTTAAAATGGAGCACAACGGTTACATAAAAATATTGTTAACAATGACTGCAGACCAGTGGCCCTCACATCCCACGTAATGAAGGTGCTGGAAAACTAGTGCCGTCACATCCGAGACCTCAGGTTAGCCCTTTCCTGGACCCCCTGCAGTTTGCTTTACCATCCACAGATGGGTGTAGACAACGCTATCATCCAGCTACAGCTGAGTGCACTCTCACTTGAACTTGAACACCACCTCAGTGAGAATCACCTTTTTTGACTTTTCAAATGCGTTCAATACTATCCAACCTCTCATACTTGGGGAAAAGATGGTTAAAATGCAGGTGGACAAGTCCATGATCACCTGGGTCTTGGATTACCTGTCCGGAAGACCCCAGCATGTGCGGCTAGGAACCTGCCAGTCTGATCGCCTGGTCAGTAATACTGGAGCACCACAGGGAACTGTGCTCTCCCCTTTTCTCTTCACCCTGAACACCACAGACTTCCAGTACAGGTCGGACCTCTGCCACCTTCAGACATTTTCTGACAACTCTGTGGTGGTCGGGTGCATCAGGGACGGGCAGGATGGAGAGTACGGAGACCTTATACACAGATTTGTAGAGTATACTGCAATGAACCATTTACTTCTCAATGTAGCTCAGACCAAGGAGATGGTAGTCAACAATCAGCCCTATTAAGATCATGGGTCAGAATATTGAGCTGGTAGATACCTACAAATACCTGGGTGTCCTGCTTTCGACAACAAACTGGACTTGAAGGCTGTGTACAGTAAGGGAAGGAGCAGACTCTCCTTTCTGAGAAGGCTTCGGTCTTTCAACCGAAGCAAGATGTTGGAAATTTTCTACCAGTCTGTTGTTGCGGGCACTGTTTTCTATGCGGCAGTTTGCTGGGGGGAGGAGTGTCAGAGGAGCGTCAGAGGAGCATCAGAGGAGCGGAGGCTAAAAAGCTTTACAAGCTGATCAGGAAGGCTGGGTCGTCTTTGGCTGCCTATTGGATGGTTTTGAGTTGGTGGTCGATAGGTCGTCACTTAATAAACTCATGGCTATCCTGGATAATACGTCACACCCACTTCATGATCTTCTGTCCAGACAGAAGAGCACCTTCAGCAACAGACTCATACAGCTCAGGTGTAGCAAAGAAAGGTACAGAAGATCGTTTGTACCAATGGCGATCACACTGCACAACACCTCTTTGGATTGCCGGGACATTATTAGACATGATTAAACACTAAACATTTCAGGCTAACTGAGCACCAGCTGGACATTTGATACTTTCCATTATCATATCATACTGTGTCATATCCACTTTGTCTATTTGTGAAATACACAGTTGCATTGTTTCTCCTGCAATATTTCTCTTGTAACACAGTTTCTATTATAGTTATAGTATTTTACTCATAGTGCTGCTTGTTATTATTATTATTAGAGTACTTTTTCTTTTCTCTGTATTTACAGACATTCTGTATTGTATTATTGTTCTTTATATTGTATTTGTTCTTTATATCGCATTATTGTTCTTTATATTTGATTGTTCCAACTGTACCTGGGTTGCTTATCTACATTTCTCATCATTCTCCCACATGACAGATGCCAGTTTTACTCTTCACATGACCTAACATGGCATCACCACACCATCCACCTTCCCAGGACCTGCAAGGATATGTGCATGATGTTTCCTAATTGCAGCAATCTGCTTCCACCAGCAAACAGTACTTTACCATACACTTTCAAAGAGGCAGACCGCACTTCATGTGTGTTGTGGTCTTTGCACCACATCACTACGATATTTCTCCCGTGTTGGAAAGGACAAAGTATCCTACATTCCTAACCTATTCATACACTTCATATATTGATACTTGTGGCATTACTGTCATATGAAAATATACTGTACTATAATAGTCCCCTCACGCTTGGCTTCCAGAAATCAATTCTCCTCATGAGCGTTACATTAAGCCATCCGACAACATGAGAGGCACCAATGACATATTGGTCAACAGATATTCAAAACTGGTGCCTCAGAAGACTCGACTTTTGCATATGATGCAACCCCCACCACAGCACGCAGCCCCAAAGCCCCACTGGACATTGTACAGAAGCCAGTACAGTACCAACACGCAAGTCCCACCACGCTCACTCCTTACAGCAACTTACATTCACATTATCACCATGGCTCCATGTGCTCTATTTGAACACATTATCACCATGGCTCCATGTGCTCTATTTGAACACATTATCACCATGGCTCCATGTGTCTATTTGAACACATTATCACCATGGCTCCATGCTTTGGCATATCACCATGGCTCCATGTGCTCTATTTGAACACATTATCACCATGGCTCCATGTGCTCTATTTGAACACATTATCACCATGGCTCCATGTGCTCTATTTGAACACATTATCACCATGGCTCCATGTGCTCTATTTGAACACATTATCACCATGGCTCCATGTGCACATTTGGCCTGTAATATTTGCAGCTCTATTTTTACACAAAGCATATTCCATTTAACTGTTACTACTGCTCTGCATTCTAATACCCCCCAACTGTTACTACTGCTCTGCATTCTAATACCCCCCAACTGTTACTACTGCTTTGCATTCTAATACCCCCCATTCTCTATTGTTTTAGGTTAACACATCTGTGTAGTGGAAGAGAGACAGAGGACTACAGAATTCACCAAGAACACCACCACCACACCACTCAAAGGCATATATGCTGTTGCTGACTATACAGCTTCATTACTACTGACAGTCTGGACACCCCATACGATAGCGTGCAAAATTGGTATAATTTTACTAATGTCTCAGTTCAGTGTACATGGGACAAACAACAACCAAAGAAACAACAATACCAGATCGACCTCACGGTGGCCCACCAGTTGCTCCAGTTGCCCAGGACATTTCCACCACTGAAGAAGCGTCACGGTGGACACAAATTCAAATACAAATTCAATACTCTGTCTCAACACTGACTGCAAAGATTTCAGCACAGGCTTCTGGCACAATCACACTGATGGACAATGCAGGCGCACAACTCCACTATGACATGACAGACC
>JAGXOD010000294.1:0-33205 GCA_020368025.1 Brachyhypopomus occidentalis | reverse complement strand
AAGCCTTCCCCAGACACTCTCTGTGCTCTTGGTGCATCTTAAGAATATTCAATTCTGATGCAAAATGCAGATTATCTTCCACATGCTGGAAGTTGAGAAGCCGGGAGCTTGCAATTTATGTGTTGCATTTCCCGGCTTGAGAGAATCTGCTTGCTGCTGACCTGCCAACCTGACCTCCAGGCAGGGGGGATGCACACAGACGTGCCCGACAGGGTGCACTCTGCTCGGGCAAAGCAAGTGGGCAGAGGGCCCTGGTGCCTCGGGAAGTTGAGAAGCCGGGAGCTGGCAACTTATGTGTTGCAGTTCCCGGCTTGAGAGAATCTGCTTGCAGCTGATCCGCTCCAATCTGAGCCAGGTTTCTCAGGTTGTGGGCAAGATGCAATGATTGTCAATTTATATTTTAAAAAGATCACATCTCCTGCACTGATGCAAGCCTTCAGTTCCCTCAAAGGGCCTTGACCTCACCTCTGGCCCTACACCAAACTTGAATTTCATCTGTATGTTTCTGATAAAGGGGTCACTGCTGCGGGGACCTGGCCCAAGAGCATGGTGGTAAATAAATTACAGGGCATGCCTGCGTACTTGAGGTCCATTGCTGCCTCTGCATTTCTAGTGAATGACGCTGAGAAAGTGGTTCATTGTTGGAAGTAATGGTGGAAGTTATGTTTGAGGTGTAAGGCTCATTAAGAATGATTGTTTAAGCGATAAGGTTTGAGTTCCTTGTTAATAGTTGTGGTGTCTGTGTTTTATGGTGTGATGCTGTTTAAAGAGTATGTATTCTGCATGAGAGTATGTCGTGGGTGCATGGGTGAGTTTGAGTGTTTTCGTGTTTGTCTGTGCGCGTTCTCTGGTATGTTCGATTTAGTCATCCGTGATGTGTTGCTGTGGTGGTTTCTGGTTTCGTCTAGATTATTTGTTTAGTATAGTCATACCTCGTCGTGCTCGTGCTGTCGTGTGTCTTCTGTTAACGTAGTTAATGTTAACTGTGAAACCCCTTCATATAAAATGCTCTTCTCAGCAACTCAGATCGTCACGATTATTAGTACCATCACTATCGTCAGCGTGCAGAGATATCTAAGGAAAGCCGGAAAAAAATCACCATTCGTGGACTATTCATCATCGCCGTCGACAACCACCAGCATTTCGGACTTGACTGCGATGTTCAGTTATCAGCAGCATGTCGTCACAGCTCCTGTCATGCTCATCATGTTTTGTAAAAAAAATGTATTACTGACACCAAACATACATAAAAACCAAAAAAAAGAAATTACATTGCTTTATTCTTTGTGTGGACATTAAAGGGTTAATTCAAGCATTTAAAAGATTGAGCCGATGCAGAATAATAGCTTAAAATAACACACACATATATATGCACTTAATAAATGCATTCATTAAATACTTGCACATGCTTAATTGGTTCTTTTTCTAACGTTTGTGAGGAATGCAGCCCAAACAAAAATTACTGGGTTGACAGGCACTGACGATGCACAAACATATGGGGACTGTCACGGGAGCCAGGCAGGGAGGCCAGCAGAGGGCGTACACTCGCGCACGCGTATTCACACGCTCTACACCGGCACGCCAGCACACCCCGTCTCACACTAAACCCCTCCTACGCTCACAATCACCGGAATACTAAGCACCTGTTGTATATCACCTTCACAGGTATTTAAGTCCACAGGTCCGGTCGTTCGGTGCTGCACATTGAGGACCTAGAGAGAGGACCTGCGCATCCCTGCCTTCTAAGAACAGCACCGAACTTGAGGAATCCTTATTCTAATTATTATCACCTTTTATTTTGAGTTAGTTATTGCTATAAGCCTGAGTGTTTCAGTTGAATTAGAATGGAAAATAAAGGATATTCTGAACAGCCTACGACTCCCGCTGTGATCCGTACCCCGTTACAGAATGTGCAGCCTGGAGCAGCGGGAGTAAGCCAGCCATCCGCCATCGACGTGCTCAACGCTCAAATCGAGCGCCTGAACGTTCAACAACAGGAGATGGGTGAGCTACGGCAAATTGTGCAGGCGTTGAACAATAATGTTCAGTCCCTCTCTCTACAGGCTAATAC
This sequence comes from Brachyhypopomus occidentalis, assembly GCA_020368025.1. NCBI lineage: Eukaryota > Metazoa > Chordata > Actinopteri > Gymnotiformes > Hypopomidae > Brachyhypopomus > Brachyhypopomus occidentalis. The sequence goes on along the minus strand of JAGXOD010000294.1, from coordinate 31,134 downwards.
ACCTCCACCGTCAGTGGTGGAGAGTGTGCGACTACCTCTTGCGCCCCGAGCCGTATGGAGGTGATCCCGAGGAGTGTGAGGGCTTCCTGGCGCAATGTGGACTATATTTCGCCTATCAATCTGGACTTTCAGACCAGGCAAAGGTATCATTCGTCCCATCTCGCCTTAAGTGTAAAGCCCTGAAATGGGGAGCGGCCCTCCTTACTGGAGAATCCCCCCCTCCTCAGAAATTACGAACTCTTTAAAAATGAATTTAAAGAGGTATTCTTTCATCCCCGGCAAGGCCGTGCCTGCGGGCAGGATCTGCTGGGGATGCGTCAAGGAAATACAACTGCTGCTGAGTTCGCCGTAGAGTTCCGCACCGTGGCTGCGGGAAGTGGATGGAACGATGCAGCATTGGTAGACGTCTTTATGGCCAGCTTGCGTCCGCAGCTACGCGCGGAACTCGCGTGTCGCCAAGAGCAAGAGACTCTGAATGGCATAATCCGCCTGGCGATTACGTTTGACCGTTTGCTAACGGATCGCCGTAACCAGCCCCGAGAAGCCAGGAGGAGAATGCCACCCACGAGACCGGAGAACAGACAACAGCGCCCTAATGATCAGAGGGATGAGGAAGTCGAGCCCATGCAGTTGGGAGGCACTCAGCCGGTGCACAAGAGGATTCCTCTAACGCCAGAGGAGAAAGCCCGGGTGAGTAGCTCCATGGTTAAACAACTTCTAACATTGGACATAACGGTGACTCACCGCTGTATCTCTGTGGTTGTCGCTGCCCTAGTCGACTCCGGAGCCGCTGGAAACTTGATGAGTGCTGAGCTGGCTGAAAGGATGAAGATTCCCCTACGGACGCTACGGAACCTCGCAAAGTGTATGCACTGGACGGCCGGCCTGTGGCAGGCGGTGTTTTGCGTTGTCACACCCCCCCTCACTGTCACTATCCAAGGTGTTACACTCTCCTTAGTTTTTGTGTTCTCCCAGGGTTAACGCGGGAAATCACATTGGGGTTGCCCTGGCTCCAGGAATACCAGCCAAAAATCAACTGGAGGGAGGGCACCTTAGCGCAGTGGAGAGAGGCGGAGGAACAACCCGCTAACCACGCCCCCGTGCAGATTCAATCCACCACCGTCGAGAGTCCTAATGCGATCGACCACCTAACTATTCCTGAGCAGTACCAGGATTTAGCGGAAGTGTTTAGCCCAAAGAAGGCCACACAGCTCCCTCCACACCGTCCTTTGGGATTGCAAAATCGAACTCAAGGTGGGGAGTAAACCCCCAAGAGGAGCAGTCTACCCTCTGTCCCTGGAGGAAGAAAAAGCCATGCAGCAGTATGTCAGCGAGGCATTAGCGCAGGGCTATGTCGTCCCCTCCACTTCGCCAGCCTCAGCCAGTGTCTTCTTTGTTAAAAAGAAGGACGGCGGGCTGAGGCCTTGCGTGGACTATCGAGGGCTCAATTCCCTCTTGGTGGGCTACGCCTATCCGCTGCCTCTGGTGCCTTCGCCACTAGAGCAGTTGCGAGAAGCGGTCATCTTCACCAAACTAGACCTACGCAGCGCCGCATAATCTCATCCGTATCCGAGAGGGGGATGAGTGGAAGACGGCGTTCAGTACCACGCCTTGCCATTACGAGTACCGTGTCTTGCCATATGGCTTGGCATCGGCTCCGTCCGTCTTCCAAGCGTATATCAATGAAGTTCTGCGTGAGTTTTGGGTAGATGTGTCGCCGCCTACATCGGCGACATCCTCATCTATTCTCGCCCGCAGATCAACATATGCATGATGTGCGAGCCGTATCCACACTCTCTTGCGCAATCGCCTGTATTGCAAGCTAGAGAAGTGTGCGTTCCATCTACGGGAAGTCAGCTTCCTTGGCTATAACATCCAGCCAGGCTCTGTGCACATGCAGCCAGGTAAGGTGGAGGCGGTAACCGGATGGACTCGTCCGCACACACGGCGCGAGCTCCAGAGGTTTCTGGGCTTCGCGAATTTCTATCGGCGGTCATCCGCGCGTTTAGTTCTATCGCGAAGCCTCTAACTGACCTACTGCGCGGTGGAGCAAAAAGCTGGTCTGGACCAAGTCGCGGAGAGAGCCTTTGAAAGTTTGAAGCAGGCTTTCGCCAACGCGCCTGTCCTTCACCAGCCGGATCCAACCAAACCGTTCATAGTAGAGGTAGACGCCTCCAATGTGGGCGTGGGAGCCGTGTTATCTCAGCGGCTGAAGAAAGGCTCTTCTCCTCGCCCTGTGGCCTTCTTTCAAGAAAACTTTCCGCGCGGAGTGCAACTACGGAGTCGGTGACCGAGAACTTTTAGCAATGCGCCTCGCGTTCGAGGAATGGAGGCACTGGCTAGAGGGTGCAGCACACCCCTTTCTCGTGTTAACCGACCATAAGAACCTGGAATACCTCCGCACTACCAAGCGAATGAACGCAGCGACAGGCACGCTGGTCGCTGTTCTTCTCTCGCTTCCGTTTTCAGGTAACATACAGACCTGGAGAGAAGAATGCTAGAGCGGATGCGCTCTCTAGATCCTTCCCGGCAGCGCAGATTCGACCAGTGAAGAACCCGTGCTTTCTCCCCGAAAGTGCTTTATAGGAGCGATTAATTGGGAGATCGATCGGCGATTGAGGCGGCGAATCCTCACCCAGACTGCCCACCAGAAAGAAGGTATGTGCCCTAAGCGCAGCGCACCGCACTGATACACTGGGCACATACCTCCCTCGGCACAGGACACCCAAACTTCCCAACTCCTAGGGCTTCGCTATTGGTGGCCAGGGATGCATGCGGACGCATTTACTCCACGTCCAATCCTGCCAAGAGTGTGCGCGCAGCAAAGTGCCGAGGACGCCGCCAGCTGGTAAGCTACTTCCGTTACCCGTACCTAAAGAACCTTGGACGCACATTGCCGTCGATATTTTAACCGATCTACCTGTCTCCGAAGGTAACAACACCATCCTCGTGATAGTAGATCGGTTCTCCAAGATGGTGCGTTTCCTGCCCCTGCCCGGTCTGCCAACCGCCTGGGAGACTGCGGATTTGCTGTTCAGACACGTGTTCCGTCAGTTCGGCTTGCCGGAGGATATCGTGTCTGACAGGGGTCCGCAGTTTACATCGAGAGTCTGGCGTGAGTTCATGTCAAAACTGAACATCACTGTCAGTCTCACGTCGGGCTATCACCCCCAGGCGAACGGGCAGGTGGAACGGGTTAACCAGGAACTGGGCAGGTTCCTAAGAGCTTACTGTAGTGAGCATCAGGAGTCATGGTGTTCGATGCTCACGTGGGGCCGAGTACGCCAAAAAACTCCTTGGTCCAGACCAGCTCCGAATCACGCCTTTGAATGCGTACTCGGTCGCCAGCCACCCTTATATCCCTGAACGCGTGCCTTCTTCCGATCAGCCTCTTATTGAGAACTGGTGTAAGAGGAGTGAGCGCGTCTGGGAAGACACCCATCAACGCTTGCTTGTTGCTGTAAGACGTTTTCAAGAAAAGGCAGACCGGAGGAGGTCAGAAGCGCCCGAATACAAGGTGGGTGATAAGGTGTGGATATCTACCAAGGATGGACGGCTTGGAACCCCAGGTAAGCTGTGGACAAGCACTCAAAAAGTAACTTTTTCATATGTTCCCTTTAAATAATGGTTGCATGCGTGAATGAATGTAATATAAAGTTGCAAAATTGGCTTGTAAGAAAATATTAAAATAACAACGAAAACGTCTGACCAAATTAGCTTTAAATAAAACGGCAATGCATTATGGGTCATTTTAATCCTTTACTCTGCAACAGGTAATTTTGCCAGCATTTGCCTTTCCCCCTTTACGTTGCTAAGTGTGTTTCTGCATAACGTAGTCATGGATAAAAACATGTTTTGACATAAACGTAGATCGCCAAGGTGAAAGAGGCTCCAGGCAAAAAAAAGCTCTAAAATCCGTCAGTCGTTTACCGACTGTCAATGGCCTTCAACCTAACCTTTTCTTTGCATTTGTAGCTTACCCTCCACTTCTTTGCCAGCGCTAGTGCCGTGGCCTGCATCAAGGTAACGAAGAGTCTTGACTATAAGCATCTTCAACTAGCTTGTCCCATTCTGAATCACACTCATCAGAATTGTTAATTCAGCGGAGGGGGACCAGCATCACAGAGGCAACCATCTACCTGCGCACCAAGTCAACTAAGTCATCGGTGCAGAATATTTTTCTGGTTAGTGCTTCCTCCTTTCTGATTGCATTTAGACTTATTTGTGGTGAAGTTTTTAGAAAATGATACCTAAAGGCATGTTTCCTTATTTTTACTGTGTGTGTTTTGTAGCAAACGGAGGTGTCCACTTCGTTTAAGGGTGTCTCCATCGGTTCGGATGGCATTTTCAGGTCATTCGAGTCTAATCACACCCAGACCCTGGAGACACCGGACCCCTCTGTATTTTCCACCAGACCATACCCACCAAGAGCAACCCCTCAACGTCCACCTCCAGGCTTTTAAACACCTACCCTGCATTTTAATTGAATCTTCTATAAACTTATGATCTTACTGTGTGTCATGCGTTTTATTTTTCCGCGTGTTTTAAAATTTTTGTTTGCATGCGTGTTCTTCAAATGCAGTAGGTTGAGGACTAGATGTTGGTCTTTTGGGACATAGAGGCAGAACATCACATGGACTGGTCACCCACCTGGAGCATTTTACATCTGCCCCTTCTTCTCTTTCCCCTAACAATGTTTCATCTTTTGAGGTTTGTGTAACCCTAACACATCTCCCAGAGTTCTCAGGAAAACATGAAGCTGTGTTTAGTCTTTATTCTGCTTTTCTGTCTCCTTCGTACTATCGTGTAGGTCTCCAGTGCTCCTTCCTGGAGTAGAGACTACGGACAGCTGTGCAACCTGAACTTCACCCAGGCTCCCAGGACAAGAGGACTACTGCAGTTTGTGGACCAGGACAGAATAATCAGCCTTGACAAGATGTGCATCAGGATAATGAGAGACTTTATGATCCACGCCAGAGAACAGAGACAAGACCAGAGGACTGATCGGCATCAAGAACCGACCGTCGGGATTATTAGTATCATCACCATCGTCAGCGTGCAAGGAACTGTAAGGAAAGGCGGAAAAAATCACCATCTGTGGACTATTCATCATCACTGTGGACAACCATCAGCATTTCGGACTCGACCGTTATGGGATTTTTGGTTATCAGCAGCAGACTATCAGTGCTCCTGTCATCCTCATCATGTTTTGTAAATTGTTAGTAAAATATTTATTATTGTTTTATACATATTAGTAATGTCATTTTGTGTTTTAATTGCAAAGGAGTCATGGTGTCTTACTTTTTTTTTTTTTTTTACTCGTGTAATCATCATTAGTGAGTTATAGGCTGACATGTTTTAGTTTTAATGTATCCAGATATGTTATCTGAGTGATTCACTATTTTCCTAGCTAGCATTAGTAACCATGCCTGAAAGCAAACTATAATGAGGGAGTTGTGGAGTATTACACTGGAAACACATAGCCTAAATACATTAATACAAATAAATAAAATTTAACTTCAAGAGGGGAATCAAAAGAAAGTAGAAATAGTTTCTTATAGACAGTTTGCATTGGTGGCTGACTAACTAACTGACTCCCTGGTGGAAATTATTTTCGTTTTTTTTTTTTAGATAAACATTTTAAAATGATCAATAACTAGTTTTTAAATAAGTACAAGTGTGCTACAAATGCACAACATGAAATAAAATATAAGTATAAAATATAGCTGGGCAAATTATATTACTGTATTACAAGTGTGCTATACATCAATGCATAATACATATCATATAGCTGGGCAAACGGGATTCCTCCGACACGTTCCAGCGGACACGACGCGGAGAAAGTTTAATTGCTGAGCCAACAAAATTTTTTACAAGCTATGGACAGACCTCATTCAAAGGGCAAGACTTTTTTCATGATTATGTTAAAAATACTAAATGAAATTAGTTCATTAAAAATATTTTCATAGACAGCTAGCTATACCTTAATGTATGCGAATTGATATACATTCATGCAATGTTTTAAATTACATACAGTTGGATTCACCGCGATTTCACGTCGGTACGTTGTATAAAGTTTGTTTTTGCTACTTCGCTATCACGAAGAAGTTAAACTTTTCAAACTTCATCAAATCGCCTCCTAACTCACAAGCGTATTATGCCTTAAGTTCTCACCCCATCTAGTAGATGTTTGAAGGAATCAACATTGCGATTAAATCCATTCACCATTTCTTGCGCAATGCAGCCATCTAGTGGACATTTGACGGAATGAACATTGTGATTAAATCCATTCACCACAGAGTGCATTTTAAATAAAGATAATAGTCATTTTACGTTACAGAGCAAGATAATCTATAGTCAACTGACAAAAAGACGGAAAACTATAATTTAAAATAGGGTGAATGCTATTGTCTAATTGCTTGTTTTGACATTGTATTAAAATTATGTGTCAGTGTGCACAGAGGAAGAAGTGGACGAAGATCCTGACTGCTGAAGGGCGGAGAAGTGGTTGAGGGTGCTGGTGGTGGGTCAGCCAGATTCTTCAAAGAGGAGAGAGCCAGATGAGAACCAAGGCAAGTCACCTATTACAGGGCTTTCTTACTGATGACTGTAATGTTTGGCAATGATCAACATGTAATCATCTTAAGAGGTTAGTGGGAGGCCAAGCAGGTGCTGGTGCTTACCCTTACCCTGTTCTCCACTGGGCTTGACTCCAGACCCACCACTGCTGCCTTTGCCCCAGCTGCCTCACAATCCCTTCTGGGGCAAACAGCTGGTTGTTGAAGTCCAAGGCACCGGGCTATGGAACGAGAGCAGCAAATTATGCACGGAAAATGTTCATTTGGACAAAATACCCCTTAAAATGGTGTCTTTCAACTCAGTCCCTTGGGACCCACCAATCACATGTACAAAGTGATGTGGTAATATCCTGCTGTCAACTCAGATAGTAACACCAAGGGGAAGGGTGGCACTATCTTTTAGGATGAGGGATCTGTAATCCAGTACAGTCAGTGGAAACTGACAAATCCGCTAGTTTCCCATACCTTGGTGATCTTGCTGAGGCGACTGGTGTCGATAGGTCGCGTCTTGCAGAGTATTTGCACATTTTTGACCTACAAATTTAATGACTTTTATGACCTCTAAGAATAAAAATTAAGACCACTACCATGGCAAAAACATGAATTCTCAACCTTTTGCAAGCTGGGCCCCTCCAAAGCTTTCAGGTAGTCCATGTTAATGTGAGAGCTGCTTTGCTTTGCAAAGATCCTCAATTCTTGGCACAATGTCTGATAAGTTTACATATTGATATTCTGGACACATCACGGATGACTAAATCGAACATACGCGTACAGATAAGAGAACGCGTACAGATAAACACGAAAACACTCAAACTCACCCATGCACCCACGACATACTCTCATGCAGAATACACACTCTTTAAACAGCATCACACCATAAAAACACAGACACCACAACTATTAACAAGGAACTCAAACCTTATCGCTTAAACAATCATTCTTAATGAGCCTTACACCTCAAACATAACTTCCACCATTACTTCCAACAATGAACCAGTTTCTCAGCGTCATTCACTAGAAATACAGAGGCAGCAATGGACCTCAAGTACGCAGGCATGCCCTGTAATTTATTTACCACCATGCTCTTGGGCCAGGTCCCCCACAGCAGTGACCCCTTTATCAGACTGGTCGTAAATAGCCCCTCTGGAAGGGTAAGGGCCCCCTGTACGTGTGGGGACTATAAGGACCCGGTCTAAAGAGCTCCTGCTGTGGGCAGGAGCCCCCTTATGTTGTGGGGTGACCGGAGCCTTGGTCATAAGTGGCCTCCCTGAAGGGGAAAAAAGGGGCTTCCCAGATGTGTGGGTGACTAGAGGGCTCCGGACTGAAGAGCTCCTGCCGAAGACAGAGATCCCCCCTCGTGCTCGGGGTTGCTCAGGTCACGCCTTGCTGGGTGCAAGGGTTTGCCTCGAGCCGAGAGGTAGGTCCAGGCCCAACTGCTCCTGGGAGGTAACCTGCACACACGCACACTTTGTGGGGCCTTTGGGGCGTGAGGGCTCTGTGACCGACTGGGGCGTGGTTTTGTCTTGTTGACGGCCCAGTCGGTCCAGGGTCCCGCCCAGGGAGGCAGGAGCTAAATTGTGTTATATGTTTTGTGTTTCAGCTCCCGGACCGCAGGAGGTGTTGCCCTGCCTTGTCCCCGCCTTCCTGCCCCTTCGTCTTGCGTCTTGTGTTCTGCCGCTGTGGGCCGCACATTGGGCCGTAGTGCGGCTTGGTGGGGGGGTCTGTCACGGTGAGGGAGGCTCCCCCTCCCGGTCACCTACGGTACAGCGGCAGTTGTCATGTTGTTGTTGCGTTGTGTACTTCCCTCAGGTGGGTGTGGCTTATTAGCTCCCTCACCTGACGGTAGTTTGTCTGTCTATATATGCCTTGTCTGTGTACCAGTTGACTGCTGGTTATTGTATCCTTAATTTGGATCAGTGCACGGGATTTTGGTTAGCGCACATTATTTATTAAACCCCTCTTTTTCTCTGAGACTTGGCGTGATCGCTTCCTTTTCGTTCGCACCTCCTGCCCGTCACATGGACACATCCATGTTGACGTACCGGTCCGTCACTCGACCTTAATACACTTTGTATTTACTTTGATACCTTACCCAAAATGCTTTGACTATTCTTGCTCAAGGTTCAAAATTTGATATGTTGATTATATTGATTTGTTGATTTTTTCCCGAGCAAATGCAGCAGCGTTTTGTCTCTTTGAGGGTCGGTAAACGACTGACGGATTTTAGAGCTTTTTTTTTTTGCCTGGAGCCTCTTTCACCTTGGCGATCTACGTTTATGTCAAAACATGTTTTTATCCATGACTACGATATGCAGAAACACACTTAGCAAAGTAAAGGGGGGAAAGGCAAATGCTGGCAAAATAATGACCTGTTGCAGAGTAAAGGATTAAAATGACCCATAATGCATTGCCGTTTTATTTAAGGCTAATTTGGTCAGACGTTTTTCGTTGTTATTTTAATATTTTCTTACAAACCAACTTTGCAACTTTATATTTCATTCATTCACGCATGCAGCCATTATTTAAAGGGAACATATGAAAAAGTAACTTTTTGAGTGCTTGTCCACATATGTTTGTGTATCCTCAGTGCCTACCAACCCACAAACTGAAGACTTTCCTTAGAGATATTTGCACGCTGACGATGGTGATGGTACTAATAATCCTGACGATCTGAGTTGCTGAGAAGAGCATTTTATATGAAGGGGTTTCACATTTAACATTAACTAAGTTAACAGAAGACACACGGACAGCACAAGCACTACGAGGTATGACTATACTAAACAAATAATCTAGACGAAACCAGAAACCACCACAGCAACACATCACGGATGACTACATCGAACATACCAGAGAACGCGTACAGATAAACAAGAAAACACTCAAACTCACCCATGCACCCACGACATACTCTCATGCAGAATACATACTCTTTAAACAGCATCAAACCATAAAACACAGACACTGGTCATAGGCGATTCTATCGTTCGGCACGTGAAAGTAGCTAATCCTTTAGGGGCTCCAGCGGTTACAGTCAGTTGTTTATCGGGAGCCAGAGCACCGGACATTAGTGGCAATCTTAGACTATTAGCTAAAACGAGATTTTCCAGGATAGTCATACATGTAGGGGCCAACGATATACGTCTGCGGCAGTCGAAGTGACTAAAGCTAATATTAAAGAGGTGGTTAAACTGGCCCAGACGATGTCCGATGCAGTAATTTGCTCTGGTCCCATCCCAATGCGGCGCGGGCGATGAGCAATACAGCAGGCTCTCGGCGTTAAACCGTTGGATGTCTGAGTGGTGTAACGAAAATCATGTGGGCTATATTGACAACTATAGAATATTCGAGGGCAAGCCTGGTCTTTTAGGCAGGGATGGTGTCCACCCCACTCATGATGGCGCCGCCCTGCTTTCCTGCAGCATAGCCCATAGCCTGTTAATTAGTCGGCAGAGTAGTATTAGGAGCTGCTGACAATCCAGAGTCCCGACCAGGCCGCAGACAAACCGGCTTACCCGACTGTCTGCACGCTGCCAAAAACCGTCACCAAGTTCCTATAGGATTGAGACTGTGTCTGTGCCCCGCGTTAAATTCAATCATAGGAAAATTAAAATAGTCCGTCCAAAATTTTTAACTACTATTCAAACCTCGCATCCGATTATTAGTAGCAATATAACCAATCTGAAAATCGGATTACTCAATATTCGATCGCTCAATTCTAAAGCAGCTATTGTGAACGAGATTATAAACGACCAGAAAATTGATATTTTATGTCTCACAGAAACCTGGATTCGATCTGGCGAATATTTAACTTTAAATGAAGCCACACCTGTGGGATACAGTTATATTCATAGACCAAGATTGTTAGGCAGAGGAGGAGGAATATGCATAATCTACAGAAATTCTTTAGAAGTCCACCAGAAACACTATGATCTCTCCAATTCGTTTGAGATGCTATCTATTAATATAACTAATCCGGCTACAAACAATGACACTCTCTCACTCACTAATGTGTACAGACCGCCAGGGCCCTACTCAGACTTTATAAACGATTTCAGTAATTTTGCAGCAAATTTAGCAGTACGTAGTGACAAAATAATAATGGTAGGAGACTTTAACATACACTTTGAGAAGGCAGAGGATCCGCTGAAAAGGGCATTTAGTTCGATATTGAACTCTGTCGGTATTATTCAAAATGTCACGGGACCTACTCATTATCACAATCATACTTTAGATTTGATTTTGACGCTGGGTACCGACGTAGCTAATATAAATACATTTCCATAAACCACAGCAATCTCCGATCACTATCTAATCTCATTCGAGCTACATTTTAACCTAAATACCCGCCAGTCTCCTCGGAATTGTTTAAAAACGCTCGATAAATTCGTCAACCGCCACACAGTTTACTGAAACCCTCCCAGATTTAACGACTTTAGCCAACTCGCCAACAGATCCAGAGGGGTTAGACAGTTTAACCGACTGCTTAGAGAATACTTGTAGATCAGCTCTAGATATAGTAGCTCCATTCAAACATAAAAAAGGTCAGACTTAAAAAGCTCGCCCGTGGTACACCGACCAAACTCGTAGTTTAAAACAAATAGCACGTAAATTAGAGCGGAACTGGCGCTCTACTAAGCTGGAAGTATTCCACTGTGCCTGGAAGGATAGCCTTATTGAATACAAAGGGGCACTTACTAAAGCACGGTCAACATACCTAGCCTCACTGATCGAAAAAATAAAAATAATCCTAGATTTCTTTTCAGTACTATTTCTAAACTTACAAAAAATCAAACCAGCGCTGAACATCAGATTCCAGGGAACCTAACTAGTAATGTATTTATGGATTTCTTTGATAATAAAATAGAGAATATTAGACTAAATATAAATCCTTTTATAGGTAATTCATCTGGTTTGTCATCTGGATTGGCTGATATTGAACAAAATCTAGCATTAGAAGAAAAGCTTGAAGCTTTTCATCCACTCCCACAACTAGAATTGGAGAAAATAATTTCATCGTTAAATTCTACTACTTGCACATTAGACTCGATTCCTCTAAATTACTCAAAGAGGTTTTACCAGTTGTAATCGAACCTCTTTTAAATATAGTAAACTCATCCATCACAATGGGTCACATGCCCAGATCCTGTAAACTAGCAGTCATTAAACCCCTGATCAAGAAACCAAATCTTGATCCTAATGTACTATCTAGCTACAGACCCATCTCGAACCTATCATTTATTTCCAAGATCATAGAAAAAGCTGTGGCCAAACAGTTATGCTTATATCTGCACAGGAACCACATATTTGAAAAATTCCAATCTGGATTTAGGCCCCACCACAGCACTGAAACAGCACTAGTTAAAGTAACAAATGATCTCCTTCTTGCCTCTGATCAAGGTTATGTATCTCTATTAGTGCTTCTCGATCTTAGTGCAGCCTTCGACACAATAGATCACAAGATCCTGCTAGAAAGGTTAGAAAACTGGGTTGGAATCTCGGGTACAGCCCTTTCATGGTTTAATTCTTACTTAACCAATCGCTATCAGTTTGTAGAGCTCAATAATATTCCCTCCAAACACCCAAGTGAAATATGGAGTCCCGCAAGGCTCCATCCTAGGACCACTATTATTTACATTATATATGTTACCATTAGGAATAGTTATAAATAAACATGGTGTCAACTTTCACTGCTATGCAGATGACACCCAACTTTATATATCAGCCAAACCTGATGACAAATCCAGATTAGGAAAAATTGAGGCCTGCGTAAGTGATATTAAATGTTGGATGTCGCTAAACTTCCTCCACCTTAATGGTGACAAAACAGAGGTTCTCCTTCTGGGCCCAAAGGCCACACGACAGAAAATACCAGATCTAATGTTAAATCTTGCAGATTACCCCATTACTCCTGGCTCGGTAGCCAAAAATCTCGGCGTCTTATTCGACTCTGACCTATCATTTGATAAATACATAGATAATACTACCAGGATAGCTTTTCTACATCTCCGTAACATTGCCAAGTTAAGAAATGCATTATCCCAGCATGATGCAGAAAAACTAGTACACGCCTTTGTTAGCTCCAGATTAGATTATTGTAACTCGTTACTGTCAGGATGTTCAAATAGGAATATAAATAAACTTCAAGTAGTTCAAAATGCCGCAGCCAGAGTTCTAACTAGAACTAGGAAATTTGAACATATCAGCCCAGTCTTATCGGCCCTGCACTGGCTCCCAGTAAAATTCCGTATTGATTTTAAAATTATTCTATTAACTTATAAAGCACTGCATGGACTTGCTCCTGACTACCTCCAAGAGCTTATCTCTTATTATGAACCCCCGCGACCACTACGATCCCAAGGTGCTGGCCTCTTATTAGTTCCATCAATTAATAAGGTAACAGCAGGGGGAAGAGCCTTTTCTTATAAGGCCCCCCAACTATGGAATAGTCTTCCAGAATGTGTCCGGGACTCTGGCACAGTCTCAATCTTTAAGTCTAGGTTGAAAACTTACTTGTTTGATCTAGCATTTGGTAATTAATGTGCCCCTTTAGATAAGGTAACAGATCCAGGGGTTCATGGGTAAAGGGTTTTTATGGCAAACTGGGGGCGCTGGTGCTGTCATCCTATCACTGCACGCGGTCACTCAAGTTTGTCGACGGTGTAGTGGATGGATGCCAGTGTCTCAGGATGCTCCCAAGTCTGTGTTACCTTCTGGTTCTGCCCTTTAGCTAGGCTGTAATAATTTAATTGCCGGAGTCGCTGCCACACTCCAGAAATGCTTACATTTACTTTGTCTAACATATTCCATATAGAACTAATTGTCCCTCTTCTTCCCAATGGCTGCCCATGAGATACCGGAACAAGGAGAGACGAGCCTTTCCCCGTTACCCACCCCATACAAGCATCTAGGAGATGGTCTGGCTTGCCAGTGGATGTGCCGATGCCGTGGTTGGATGTGCCATTATCGCAAGAGGACGTGCTGATGCCAACTCCCACCTGAGGCTCATCTACTCTGAAGGGACTGTGACTACTCGGCCTGGAATTAGAATCATAACTACAGGACTATATCTGGACTATACCTGAACTGTGAATGTGGACATTGCTAGCGGGCCGCCCAATGGAGGATGGGTTCCCTTTTGAGTCTTGGTCCTCCCAAGGTTTCTTCCTAAATTCCTGCCATCTTAGGGAGTTTTTCCTTGCCACTGTCGCCTTTGGCTTGCTCATTAGGGATCTGGACCCACGCAATTTGTAAAGCTGCTTTGTGACAACATGTGTTCTAAAAAGCGCTATATAAATAAAATTGAATTGAATTGAACACCACAACTATTAACAAGGAACTCAAACCTTATCGCTTAAACAATAATTTTTAATGAGCCTTACACCTCAAACATAACTTCCACCATTACTTTCAACAATGATCCCCGAGGGTATAGTCTATACACACACACTCACGAACACGATGCACAATAAAATGAAATACTAATAAAAATGTGTTTAAATGTGTTTGTATAAAACTGATTTTATGTAAGCATAATTTCATAAGGACTAGTTAGAATACCCCTTCAATCTGGAAATATCATTCCATCATCATCATCACAGTGGAGTCACTGTGACGTCACTCTTAATACAGTATATAAAGCAGCGATTCGGGACAATTGTTACAACGTGAACTCGCAGGATTTTGTTTGCTTTTACCTCGACTAGAACATATAATGCCTTTGACAGGGAGAGTGCTGACATTGTGCCTGATGGAGAAAACAAAGAGACAGCCCAGGCAGAAGCTAAAAGAAGGGAGAAATTGTTTTCCATCATCGACAGGTGCACTGTTTCTGCTTCTGCCTTGAAGCCCTTCGTTAAAACTACCAGCAGGGCAAATGTCACTCCGACATCCACTTGGGTAGGGGCAGGTGGCTCCAGACGCACTGTTGGAGCAGCTCCCCTAGTGTTTGGCCTAAAAGCACAAAGATCGTGCCAGCAGCCTCTCCACCTTCTGAATCTCCACGCATGTGGGATGCCAGGACTGTCTGCCACCCATCACCAACCTGAATGCCCAGAAGCTCCTCCAGCAGGATGGAGCTCATGAACAGGTTTGCTTGTGGGCTGGGGAGATGGCTCTGTTCTGCTCATTGTGTAATCTTAGTGAAGAATCATTTTAGCAGTCCTGTTAACATTTCTGTTTCTGTTTCTTAGGCTCCTCTGGTTTTGATTGACCTGGAGGATGTTTTGATGGACCCGGAGGATGTTTTGATTGACCTGGAGGTCTCTGCTGTTGTTCCTGCTGTGACCACTGCTCCACTTTTCTCCCGAGGAGCTTCTACCCCTCAGGATGACATGAATGGCGAGATCAGTAGGACACCAGTAACCTCTTCAATGGGTGAACATGCCTCAAGATCTGTCACGATTCATCCCAATTCCACACCACATAATTGCCAGACGTGCATCTACCGTGAACGTGCATGGGAGCGTTATATACAGAGCTACAAAGATGCTTTGGAACAGGTATGGGGGAGGAGCTGGAAAAGTGTGTTGCACTGTTTGTATGGAATGTACTGTATTGAGAAAAATCACATTAGCAACAGTGATAGAATTTGTCTTCAGAAACATCAGAGACATGTCACTGATCTGAAACATCAGGAAAGTAGTGGAAAAAGGAAAACTGAAGAGAGGGATGGAGAGGAGGAAAAGAACAGTGAGGTTCAGGGAATGAAACATACAAAAAAGAACAAGTGGTGGAGGAGGTGAGCTTTAGATATGAACTATTACATGAGGCAGTTCTCCCTTTTGAAATCTCCTCCCTTTTTGAAATCCTAATGACCCGAAGCGAGACTTGAGTAATTTCATTTATGAAACTAGCTGTGTTTTCAGCCATTAAGATGTGATGTGCAGTCGCCTTCCGTTACAAACTGCATTTGTTCTGCATTGTTACAGGCTCCTATGTTTCCTACTTTGCGTTGGTGCTAAATATGGAAACAAAGAAAAGTAAAAACCTTGGTAGCACTATGCACTCAACATACCAACATCTGCCCAGGACAGAGACCAGCAGGCTTGACGTATACTTAGCTGTTCACTGATGTCAGCAAAGGAGCCACAGAGTATTCAATTCAATTCAATTAAATTGCAATACAAAGTGCAAAATGTGTTTCTCTTTTCTTCTTTTTTATTATACATGGAATGGATAAATATGGAGGTTTGAGTTGTTTATCAGTTTGTTGCCATTTGTGATTGTGAAATTGGTAATCCTTCAGGTGGGGGCACGTTTGCACCATATGGTGGTTGATCCAATTTTAAGATGTGAGTAACGACACTGTGAGTTGATGGCCTACGCAAAGCAAGTTTATTTATATATGGAATAATATAAATAATAAAATAGTAGATTGAGAGAAACAAAATTAAGATATACGAATTAATGCCACATTATTATAAAGGGGCACCGCCCTGAAATTTCATGGAAATATGTTTGGAATATATTTTAACTGGTATAGATGAAAATGATGATATATCAGTCTCTTTACCAAAGGTGAAGCTCAGAGTCTGCGCAGTGACCCAATACCACTGGTTGAAATATATTTGCAACAGTAATTCCCTGTGCCTAAAACAATGTTTAATTGTTTAATGAACAAGTGCAAATTTTATTGATTAATAGATATCAACAATTTAACGTTATAATGCATACGACGCATAAGGTCGAAAACTTGTTTTAGGTTCAGGGAGTTAATCAAGCTATTAATTATTCAGAGGAAGGACAAACCAACTGAAGTTACACTAACTATGAAACAGAAAACTCCACTGACCATTTAAACCAATGTTAACCAACCCAAAAGGTACGATGATTAAAGTAAATGGAAATGGAGGAAAATGCCTTATGTATGAAACTATTAACTGGAAGATACTGGTGTGTCTTACATCTAAAGTTAGATCAAAGCTAGGTCTGAAATGTAAGCAAAGACCTAGCTAAAATGTATGTATCAAGCTACTTTGCTCAGAGAAGCTAATCCTATAGTGAGTATAAATACAAACAAGCAACAAACAAGACTGGCATCAAAGCGGCAAGATGAATGAAGAGTGATGAGATAATGCGAGAGTGATGAATAATGAAAAATAATGTCCCTAATTTAAAAATTGCTGTTATTCATTTGACAGAAAGGAGTTTGTGGATGCAAGCAGATTCTCTCAAGCTGGGAACTGCAACACATAAGTTGCAAGCTCCCGGCTTCTCAACTTCCCGAGGCACCAGGGCCCTCTGTCCACTTGCTTTGCCCGAGCAGGGTGCACCCTGTCAGGCACGTCTGTGTGCATCCCCCCTGCCTGGAGGTCAGGTTGGCAGGTCAGCAGAAAGCAGATTCTCTCAAGCCGGGAACTGCAACACATAAGTTGCAAGCTCCCGGCTTCTCAACTTCCCGAGGCACCAGGGCCCTCTGTCCAGTTGCTTTGCCCGAGCAGGGTGCACCCTGTCAGGCACGTCTGTGTGAATCCCCCCTGCCTGGAGGTCAGGTTGGCAGGTCAGCAGCAAGCAGATTCTCTCAAGCCGGAACTGCAACACATAAGTTGCAAGCTCCCGGCTTCTCAACTTCCAGCATGTGGAAGATAATCTGCATTTTGCATCCAAATTGAACATTCTTAAGCTGCACCAAGTGCGCAGAGAGTGTCTGGGGAAGGCTTAGATTGTCCTGCTGGAGAGGCGTAAAATGTGCATGAAACACATACAAAATAGGCTAGTCAGTGTCTGGTTTGCCTTGCGAAAATCCTCATAGTTTTAGCCATGTTAGTGCTAGAGCTGCAGCCTCAATTCTCCTCTGTTGATGTATTTGAATAAAAGATGGATAATGGCTCTCGAATTGCTGGCAAGAAGGAGGGGTGATGTCCTAGATAATGATGTCCTAATAATTTATTTATTTTAGAAGTACTGTGGTGTGTTGTTCATCGAGGAGAATACTGTAAATGTGATTCCAAGCAAATGGTTTCAAGATGGAGAGTCCTGGTGGCCAAATTATCCAACAGACCAGAGAATTAACAAGGCCATCAAAAACTGTGATGAGCCTGGTCCTGGATGGAAAAAGTTCACTGCCCGCATTATATGCGAGAAAGGTAAGTTAGTTCTCTCTTTGTGGTCCATGTGCACCTTTTAGGACAGACTTTGTGGATCACTGATCAACTAATCAACTGATCAAATTCATAATATTTTTTAATTCCACTGTAATGTCATTGACGTGTTTGCGTGTGTGTTTGCTTGATTGTTTTTGCATCAGTTAGATCATCTGGTTTAATTAAATAAATGCACAAAGAAAAATCAAGCAGTATCTTGACAGTGACACTGCTGGTTTGCAATCAGAGGATGAGGGCTCACAGAAAAGGAGGACAATAAAGAAAAAGAAGTATGTACTGCAACTTACTGCAAGTTTAACAGAGGTCTTGTTTTTTTCCTGTTCACTGATTGTCTTTTTCTGGTTTAGATACTTGTTTAGTGAAAGTTTAGTGAAAGTGACAGTGATATGTCTGGTAATGAAGGAATGACATCTGTCCGAAAGGTTAATTTCAGGCTACCACATATACCTCAACCTTTCCCACCAACTATTACAGATATTTGTAAGACTTGTTTTTATTCTTTTTATAATGCATCCCTATTTAAAATGTATTATATAAAATGTTTACTGCTGTGTAATTGCATGCATTTGTATCTGTGCCTTACATGTAAGGGGGAAGGACATGTGGCCCGCTCCTGCCCCAGGAGGAAGACTACATACATGGTGGCCGTAGCATCCTCCACCATGATGGAAACCGGCCCCCAGGTTTCGAGCCCGCATCCTCGGCCTGAGCCTGCGGCATCCCCCGGGAAGAAGAAGGCGGGTTCCCCCGGAGCGGCGCCCAGGAAGGACCCCCCCCTCTCCCCCACACTATCGGTAGGAGTGGTCAGGCAAATGAGCGAGGAGATCAGCGTGTTGGTGAGGGACAGGAGCGCGGACATTTCCCTTGGAGCAAAATTATGAGGGGAGGATGAAGTCCCCCAACACGTCTGCCTACCTGGGGGAGAGGGGTATGGTGTCTTAAATGGTTTTGTATGTGTGGTTTTAATCTCTTTCACCTTTAATGGCTGATTTTACTATTTTAACAACAAATGTCAGGGGAATCCAGAACGCGACTAAACGGGCAGCTGTGTTTCTGGAGTTGGCCTCCACGCCCTCGGCAGTGTATTGCCTCCAAGAGGTTCACCTGCGGGACCAGCGGGACGAGGCTCTCTTCTCTAATCAATGGCATAAAGGTAAAGCCTACTGGAGCATGGGTGGCTGAGCTTAGGACCTTGCACGAGAGGTCAGCGGCGGCCCTTCTCTTTAATGCCAGGATTAGGTTCGCAGATGAGAATGAGAACTGTTCTGCTTCCTTTTTTAGGAGGGTCCAGCAGGCCAAGGAGGAGAGATGTTTTACATCTCTCAAAGACTCGGAAGCCCAGGTCTGTTCGGACCCGGCCCGGATGACCAAGGTTGCTTTTAATTTCCATTCTAAACTTTTTAGCAAAAAGAGCACAGATCTGAACATTGGGGAGCAGTTTCTGGGCCACTTAAAAGTGCGCCTTCCGAGCACGACTCAGGACACCGTAGAGACTTCATCACTCCCTGCTGACGCTGCTTCCTGCTGACGCTGCTTCAGAGTATTTTTTGCCTACCCTTTTTTTCTATCTGTTTAATTACATCTGATACATCTACAAATATTTTGTGGACATATTTACGCATAACTCCGGCTACAACAACCTCCACAAGCCATCGAAAAACATTCAAGTTCATCTCAACCGAAGCTAAGTATCTTTAGTATTTCATCATGTCTGAGTCGCCTGTTTGTGTGGAGTGTGGCATGTTTAGCTACTCTTCTACTCTACTCTTCCGTCAGTAGGGATAATTTTGTTTGTAACAAGTGTAGATTGATTATTAGCATGACGGAGAAGATTTCGCTTTTAGAGGAGCGCATCCGGGCTTTAGAGAGTCCTAAAGAGTCGGTAGCACCTAGCGTAGCAGGCCCGGTTGCCACCACCGTAGCCACCGTAGCTAGCGAGCCCCCAGCCCTCATAGCCGTAGGGCTGAGCACCGTTCTACTCAGATTCCCGTGTCAAACAGGTTTGCCCCACTCAGTAATACACCGACTGAGTGACCTGTTAAAAGAGCTCTGGTCATAGGAGATTCCCAGCTCCGACACGTGAATATAGCGACCCCCTTAGAGACACCAGCGGCCATAGTTAAGTGTATCCCGGGGCTAGAGCGCCTGACATCAGGGCTAATCTTAAGGTGCTGGCTAATCGTAAATATTCAAAGATAGTGGTACACGTCGGCACCAATGATGTGGGTTTGAGACAGTCCGAGATCACTAAGGATAATGTTAAAGAGGTGTGTGAGTTAGCGGGGACTATGTCAGATGCTGTAATATGCTCTGGTCCCGTTCCAATTCGGCGTGGCGCCGAAACCTACAGCAGGTTATTGGCGCTACACCGCTGAATGTCTAAATGGTGCTTAGAAAACAACGTGGGTTATAATTGGACGCGTTTTGAGGGCAGGCCTGGCCTTTTTTGAAGCGAGACGGCATTCACCCTTCTTGGGAGGGTGCTGCTCTCATTTCCCGTAGCATATCTGCTACGCTTACTAGTGGTAGTGTAGGACTTGTTAATGGGGATTGACAAACCAGAGCCAAGGCCAGGCAGCAGACACAAAGGCTAAACCGACTGTCTGCTAGCTGCAAAGAGACGTCACCTAGGTCACACTGGATTGAGACTGTCAGTTCCTCGAGTACCAAAAAATAACTCTCGCAAAGTTAGTAGACAAAATTTAATCAATGTTAAATTGGATTATGCTCCCTTGGAGAGTAGTTTAAATCTGAAACTAGGACTGCTAAATATTAGATCCCTGTCATCTAAAGCATTGCTGGTTAATGAAATGATTACCGATCATAATCTATGCATGCTCTGCTTGACGGAAACCTGGACCCGGCCAGATGATTATATGGCCCTTAACGAAGCTTCTCCCTCTGGCTATAGATATGTTCATAACCCCCGTCCAAATGGTCGAGGAGGTGGTGTCGCCACAATATATGACTCTGATTGATAGATATTTAGGCCCCATCTCATATATTCTGTGTATTCTGTGTACGTGCATAAAACATATTCTCATGTTCTTGTAAGTTTTGAGAACATCCTGTACCAAATGAAGAAGTCTTTGTGTCTATGTTGGTCTTCACGAAAATGTCATCTCGACCCGACATGTCGTCCCGACTTCTGCATCCCCTTCCTGTCATACTCCCTGTCCTTGTCTATTTTCAAAACATGCTTAGTGATGCCAAATAATATGTCTATGTCTGTATGTTGTAATAACACCCCCTTATGTTCGCACGCAACCTATCTGTATAAAAGGAGTACCCTCCCTCATATCGGGGGATCTCTGGTGAATAAACTTATCTCTTATACAAGAGTGCTGTTTGTTCTCTTTGGTTCCCGGGTACCCACCGCACAGCACAGATCGCACAGACGAGGACGAGGTCCAGTTAAGCATATAGTCTTACACTGATATAGACATTTCTCAAAAATTCGGCTTTAAATTTAATTCTTTTGAACATCTCATCCTCACTGTTTCAAATGTATCAAATCTGACAACCAACAAAGCGTCGCAGTCGTTTGTTAATTACTATTTACCGCCCCCCTGGTTCTTACAGGAGTTTTCAGACTTCCTGTCTCATGTAGTGCTATCAGCCAATAAGGTGATTATAGTTGATTTTAACATCCATTTTGAGAATCTTTGTGACGCTTTAAGCAAATATTTGCATAACAATGGCAGGAGAGCGAGTCCTCCTCCTGGTCACGAGTGCCGTGCGAGCGGTGGCCACTCCCCTTTGGGCGGTTTGCGGTTTTCCCTCCGTTTTTGTTTTTTTTTTTGCAATTGTTCCTGATTTTTCTCTCTCTCTCCCTCTCTCTCATATAGCCGCCTGCCTGCTGCCAGATGTTGCCAACGAGCCACAGCCCTTGCAGGCTCCTCCTTTGTTACCGCGAACAAACGAGCTAGGCGTCAGGCAGACGTGGCGGGACTGCCGGCCGCACAAGGGCTATAGCTCGGGTTTCTCTTCATTCACGCACAAATCTTTCGCCTTTTACTAAAGATTTCCGTGGAGGGGAACGTCGAAGAGTCAATGTGATTTTTTGGAAAGCTCTGCCTGCGGGCAGGGCCGCAACAATCTGTACAACGACAGTCGTGGCGTAGAGGGTGGGTGGGCGTGGCTTGGGTCCGGGTGGGCGCCAGTGTGGCTGGAAGCGGGGGAAGGGCGCCCGGGGCGCCGCGGAGGAGGCCCCGTGCCGGGCGGGGCCGGCGCCCAGGCCAGCGCCCATTTCAGGTCATCGCTTCTCGGCCTTTTGGCAAAGATCAAGCGATCGACCCTGTGGGGGAGGACTGGATTGCAGTTTGTGATAGTGACAGCAATTATACTCTTTCCAGAGGGAAATCTGTATTTTGTGCTTTTGGTATTGTGAAAGTTAAGATATCTAGTGATTTTTGTTGTGCTTATTTTTGTGTTTTGTGTATGTAATTCCGTTTTTTTAGGTGTTCTTGGACAAAAGGTTTTCTTTATTTTTTTAAGGTAAGTACATACTTTCTTCCTTTTTTGGTGTGCTACTTTTTAGTGTGGAAATTTAGTGTGATTTGTTAGTTTGCTTGTGAGCTGTGGGTGCCTCCAAGCATGTCTGCAGCCAGGGCCGGCATGAGGAGGCACCACAGCGTACGCTTCCATTTTAAAGAAGGTAGAGATGGTAAACTGCTATATATGTCACTCCTAGATTTTCTAGGAAACTTCTTCAGAAGGTGTTAAATTTTAGACCAGAAGCTTTTAATTGCATTTTCTCTTTGCCTGAAAGTTGAGGCTTCGACGTAAGCTTTCAAACAGCGGCCTTTTGGCTGAATTTTGGAGGAAAATGGAAGAGGTAAGTGAACAGTTTGATATGTTTGTTGTGGAAAAATTGGTAGATAATACAAAAAAAACAGTGATTATAAGGATGTTTATTTATTTATGTTCAGTAATTATAGTAGCAGTAGCAAAAGTACTTTTTAAGGTATTCATTTAGAAATTTTGTTTATTTATTTATTTGTATTTATTAATTTTTTTTCTCATTTCAGAATACAGATAGCAACACACCCCATAAAAAAATGGCTTCATTTCGCATTTCTTCATGGAATATTCAAGGCTTAAACTCTTCTCTGTTTGGTTTAAAAAGCAGAAATCCGATTTCTTAACGGAAATAAGAGACGTGGATATATTAATTTTGAAGGAGACATGGTGTAGAGGAGACGAGCCCACTGGTTGTCCTCCAATACAGAGAGTTAGTGGTCACCTCCTCCAAGTCAAGAGGAGTGACTCAGGGTAGAGACTCAGGGGGGATGCTCATATGGTTTAAATGAGAACTAACACACTATTGAAATTGCAACAATCTGTACACCGAAGGTGCGCATGCGCCGAGAGTGCATGCTGCCGGTTACAGTAGCTCCCGTTTAGTTTTAGTTTTTTCGTCTTAACTTTTATTTATCTTTATATTTCTTAATTCATTTTTACAAGCAAATTAGTGAAGCTGTGCCCTCTCGAATCATGCTAGTAGAGAGAGTTTTGGTCAGTTTTTTCGCTGTGAAAGTTTTACTTTCACTCTCCTGGTGTACCGCGGCGCAGCAGCAACATGGTCCCTTTGTTTACAACCGGGATCAGCTGATCGCGCTGAAGCCGGCCGGCGTGGACACCAGGACCGCTAACATCCCCCCGAAGAGCTGTGGAGACGGACGCACAGGGGATGTAGAGGAGGAACTAAACAGCGCACGGGAAATCAAGGGCGAAAAGACGGAGGCTTATGGAGAAAAAAGGATATAAGCCGCGTCTTCCCACTCTCATCATGGGCAACGTGAGGTCTCTGGCTAATAAAATGGACGAGCTAACAGCGTTAGCCATGAGTCAGAAGGAGTACCGGCAGTGTAGTTTAATGTGCTTTTCGGAGACATGGCTACACAAGGACATTCCAGATGACAACGTTTCCATCACTGGCTTTCAGACTGTTCGGGCCGACCGGGACTGCACCGAGAGCGGTAAGCGTAAAGGGGAGGGCTGGCTGTGTTAGTTAATAACCGCTGGTGCTCCCCTGGTCACATTACCGTCAAGGAACGTATCTGTTGTCCGGACATTGAGCTGTTGGCTGTTGGACTCAGGCCATATTATTTGTCGCGGGAGTTCTCCCATGTTATTATTGTGGCTGTTTACATTCCCCCCTGCAAACCCTAAGCCGGCGTGTGACGTCATTCACTCCACCATAGCGCGTCTTCAAACTCAACATCCGACTGCCTTCATTGCCATATCAGGTGACTTTAACCACGTCACTATGGCCAGAACATTACCAAACTTCACCCAGTATGTGGACTGTCCCACCAGAGAGGAGAGAACGCTGGATCTGATGTATGCTAATGTTAAGGATGCATACAGCTGCTCCCCCCTCCCCCCTCTGGGTGGATCGGATCATAACTTGGTCAACATCAGCTCAAAGTATGTGCCTCAGGTTAAGAGTCAGCCTGTGACCACAAGGACAGTGAGGAGATGGTCAGAGGAGACTTCTGAAGTGCTGCAGGACTGCTTTGAGACTACAGACTGGACTGCACTCTGTGAGCCTCATGGAGAGGACATTGACGGGCTCACAGAGTGCATCACAGGCTACATTAACTTCTGTGTGGACTCCACTGTCCCAACAAAACTGTTAAATGTTACCCAAACAACAAGCCTTGGGTAACAAAGGACATTAAAGCCCTCCTTAACAAAAAGAAGAGGGCTTTCAGAGCTGGAGACAGAGAGGAGGTGAGAACGACCCAAAGGGAACTGAAGAGAACCATCAGGGAGGCTAAAGACAGATATAGGAGGAAGCTGGAGTGGAAACTCCAGCAGAACAACATGAGGGAGGTCTGGAGTGGTATGAGGACCATCACCGGCTTCAGGTCCAGCAACAACAGTGGAGTAGAGGGCAGTGTGGACAGGGCCAACGAGTTAAATCTGTTTTTTAACAGATTTGACGCTGCAAGCTCTGATCTCCCCCTCATTGACTCCCCTGCTGCCAGGCCTCAACAGCCCACTCCACTCCCCCTCCCTCCACCTCCTGATAGCCTCCCCGCCTTCTGTGATAGTCCACTTCACACCTCCTCTCCTCCTCCACCAGTCACCTCTACAGTGATTCTCACTGCTGACCAGGTGAGAAGACAACTACAGAGACTCCACATGAATAAGGCTGCAGGCCCTGATGGTGTCCCCCCAGGGTGCTCAAAGCTTGTGCCACCCAACTTTGTGGAGTCCTGCAGCATGTCTTCAACATGAGCCTGTGTCTCCAGAGGGTCCCTGTGATGTGGAAGACGTCCTGCATTGTTCCTGTGCCAAAGTCTCCTCGGCCCAGTGGCATCAAGGACTACAGGCCAGTGGCACTGACGTCTCACATCATGAAGACCATGGAGAGACTCGTCCTGGAACAGCTCCGGCCCATGGTCCAGCCACTTCTAGACCCCCTCCAGTTCGCCTACCAACCTCGTCTGGGAGTTGAGGATGCCATCATCTACCTGCTCAACCGAGTCTATGCTCACCTGGATAAGCCAGCCAGCACTGTGAGGGTCATGTTTTTGACTTCTCCAGTGCATTTAACACCATTCAGCCTGCTCTTCTGGGTGACAAGCTGAACGTGATGCAGGTAGACGCCCCCCTTGTGTCCTGGATTGTTGACTACCTGACTGGCAGACCACAGTATGTATGTCTGCAGCACTGTGTGTGTCAGACAGAGTGGTCAGCAACACTGGAGCTCCACAAGGAACTGTCCTCTCTCCCTTCCTCTTCACCCTTTACACCACGGACTTCAACTACTGCACAGAGACCTGCCATCTTCAGAAGTTTTCTGATGACTCTGCTGTAGTTGGATGTATCAGCAGGGGTGATGAGGATGAGTACAGGGCGACGGTGAACAACTTTGTTGCGTGGTGTGAGCTGAACCATCTGCAGCTCAACGTGACAAAGACAAAGGAGCTGGTGGTGGACCTGAGGAGGGACAAAGCACAGGTGACCCCTATTTCCATCAGGGGGGTCAGTGTGGACACTGTGGAGGACTATAAATATCTGGGTGTTCACATTGACAATAAGCTGGACTGGGCTAAGAACACTGACGCCCTACAAGAAGGGCCAAAGTCGTCTATATTTTCTGAGGCGTCTGAGGTCATTCAACATCTGCAGGACAATGCTGAGGATCTTTTATGAGTCTGTGGTGGCGAGTGCCATCCTATACGCTGTTGCATGCTGGGGCAGCAGGCTGAGGGTGGCAGACTCCAACAGACTCAACAAACTGATCCGCAAAGCCAGTGATGTGGTGGGTGTGGAGCTGGACTCTTTGATGGCAGTGTCGGAGAGGAGGACGCTGTCTAAGCTTCAGGCCATCATGGATAATGGCTCCCATCCACTCTATCACACAGTGATGAGACACAGGAGCACATTCAGTGCAAGACTCATTCAACCCAAATGCACGACAGAACGTCACAGGAGGTCATTCCTACCTGTGGCCATCAGACTGTATAACTCCTCCCTTAGAGTACGACACTATTCACATGTACAGTAATAACAGTAAAAGGAATTTAATTATATGGCGACAACTCAAATGTGCAATAATCTTTTTTACCTCTGAACACTTACTGCTGTTTATCTGTACTTATTATAGCCACAGCCACATTACACTTAATTTTATTTTATTTCATTTATTATTTTTTTTTTATTATTGTATTGTATTGTATTATAGGACTTTATATATGTGTACATATTGCAAATTTATCTTTTAAATTGCAAATTTATCTTTTAAAGATAAATTGCAAATTTATCTTTTATTGTAATTTATTATTAGAGAGTGTTTATTCTAAATGGCTGCTATTGTAAAAATTGCAATTTCCCTCTGGGATCAATAAAGTATTTCTGATTCTGATTCTGATTCTGAAATTATAAAACAAGGCAAAAATAATTTATGGTTAAAAATTAGCAAATGTTTAATCTCAACACCCCAAAATGTTTTTCTCTGTGCAATATATATCCCTCCAGTAGAATCCCCTTATTTCAATGAAGAAACCTTCCCAAATTTAGAAAATTAAATCAACCACTTCCAGAAACAAGGACATATCATTATCTGTGGGGACCTAAATGCTAGAACAGGAGACCAACCAGACTTCATCAGCACTCAAGGCGACCACTTTATAGCAGGAATTAATGTACATTTTACTTCTTACTCCCCCAGAGAACACTGACAAGTCTGTAAACACACATGGAAAGATCCTCCTGCAGCTCTGTCGAAGCCTGGGTCTGTACTGACCACAGTCAAGTTACATTATATCTGAACAGAAGAGTTACAAATTACAATTGGCAAATACCAAGCCAAATGCACTCAAACAACCCAGATGGGCTCAGGACAGCACTGAAAAGTATCTACACGCTATCAACAGCCAAGAAATTCAAACTCTTCTTGTCTCGTTTCTGTCATACACCTATCCCCAAATTAAGGGAGTTGAATTGGCTGTAGAAAACGTAAATAATATTTTTGACAATATCTCGATTATTAAATCTGACCACTAAAAAGAACAAATTTATTAGCACTGAATCAGAGAAATGGTTTGATCAAGACTGCAAAAGAAAGAGAAAAGAAGTTAGAAACATATCCAATCAGAAACACAAAGAACCACATAATCAAGAACTGTGCATAAAATACTGTGAAATACACACTGGTGCAGCATGACATCCAAACCCTGCCAGGTGCCCCAATAAAGCAACCTCGACATGCAATTCCTGACTCAAGGTTTTTCCCAGGCCATGCGACGTGGGAGTCATAGCAGCTGGGCGTCACCAATTGTTATGGTACGTAAGAAAGACCAATCCTATAGACTTTGTGTTGACTACCGATCCTTGAACGAACGCACTGTCAAAGATGCGTACCCCTTACCCCGCATTCAAGACACGCTAGACACCTTATCCAATGCCCGGTGGTTTAGTACGTTGGACTTGGTTGCCGGGTATTGGCAGGTGGAACTCACCCCCAGGGCCCGCCAAGCTGCAGCTTTCTGCAGTAGGAAGGGCCTATTCACATGGAATGTCATGCCCTTCGGTTTATGCAATGCACCAGCGACGTTCCAACGCTTGATGGATCGTGTTCTGGACGGCATGAAGTGGGAGACCTGTCTCGTGTACCTAGATGACATAATAATCCTGGGCAAAGATGCCAGAGATGCTAGAACGCCTTGGACAGGTGTTCGAGAGACTCCGCCAAGCAAACCTCAAGCTGAAGCCAGCCAAATGTTGTCTTTTTTCGCCGACAGATAGCATATCTTCGACATATTGTGTCTGAACATGGCATTTCCACCAATCCACAAAAGATTTCAAAAGTGCTGGAATGGCCACTGCCTCGCAATGTCTCAGAAGTTCATCAGTTTGTTGGGCTTGCTTCGTGTTACCGACGATTTGTGAAAGACTTTGCTGCTGTGGCACAACCCCTTCACGCACTCACCAGAAAGTATGCCTGTTTTCAGTGGACAGCAGAGTGCCAAGAGGTATTTGAGGAGTTAAGAAGCAGGCTTACCTCTGCCCCTGTCCTAGGCTATCCCCTTGACACTGGTAGCATTATTCTGGACACGGATGCAAGTGATTTTGGAATTGGTGCCGTTCTATCTCAAGTACAGAATAACAAATAACGTGTCTTGGCCTACGGGAGCCGCAGACTGTCTAAGACTGAGCAAAATTATTGCACTACCAGGCGGGAACTCTTGGCCGTTGTAGAATTCACCTCTCACTTTGGCCGGGACCTCCTGGGCAGAACCTTCATGGTGCGAACCAACCACAGTAGCTTGCGTTGGCTCATGCGTATGAAGGAACCTGAGGGCCAGCTGGCCAGATGGCTGAAAAACTTGGGTAGCATGACTACAAAGTTATCCATCGCCCAGGCGTTCAACACTGCAACGCTGATGCAATGTCCAGGCATCCATGTCAGAGATCCTGCCCCTGTATGATTCCAGATCCATTCTTGAGTAGTGAGCATTTCAGTGATCAAGCAGTACAGTGCAACTTAAGCAGCAGTGAAAAGGGGGACTGTCTTATCTCTTCAGTTGAGTTCATGCCAGTGGGGGTAGACAAATCATCTGAGATAACATTATCCCAAGAGGTGGGAAACCACAGCAGAAAGGGGGGGAGAGGCTGTCGATCTGATGGAAAGAGTCCTCTACACAGGGACCAGTGAGAAGTCCTTTTCCAGGTTGGACTGCAGAGCAGCTGTGCGAGGCACAGAAAACTGATCCTGACATCGCACCAGTATGGAGGTGGCTAGAGGAAGGGAACCAACGCCCCATCAGGAAGGAAGTATCCTCTTACAGCCCAGCCACAAAAGCATATTGGAGTCAGTGGGACAGATTGAACTTCAGAGGAAACATCATCTTCAGACGGTTTTACAACTCTGAGAGCCCTGAATATCATCAGAATCAGAATCAGAATCAGAATCAGAATCATGTTTATTGGCCAAGTATGTTTACACACACAAGGAATTTGTTTCCGGCTGTTTGTGTCTCCCTAGACAATATACAAATACTAACGTGTAATTTACAGACAGTAAACAGATAACAGCAGTATACACGGTATACAGACTATACAATGACATTACTATACAGTGTGCTTTAGTGTTATTCACAGAATAGCAGTATACAACAATAACCAGATTAAATATGTGTAAGTGTGTCACAACAATTGTAAACATGTGGAGTGAATAATGGTAATGCAGGTGAATAATGGTAGTTATATATTAATTGTAAATAAATAAATCAATATGGCCCATAGCTGATGATGGTGATCAGCTGTTGATGAATGTGATGGCCTGAGGGTAAAAACTGTTCCTGTGTCTGACAGTCTTAGTGGACAGGGCTCTGTAGCGTCTTCCAGATGGGAGAAGCTGAAAGAGGTTGTGACCAGGGTGCGAGGAGTCCGTAATGATTTTCTCCGCCCGTCTTCTGGATCTTGAGCAGTACAAGTCCTGAATGGAGGGCAGGGAAGCACCAATGATCTTCTCAGCCGTCCTCACTGTTCGCTGCAGTCTAATCCTGTCCTGCTTTTGTGGTTGCTCCAAACCACACTGTGATGGATGTACACAGGGGGGATTCTATGACTGCGGTGTAGAACTGGCTCAGCAGCTCCTGAGGCAGACCCAACTTCCTCAGCTGGCGCAGAAAGTACATCCTCTGCTGAGCCTTTTTTGAGTATGGAGGAGATGTTGGGTTCCCCCCTTCAGGTCCTGGGAGATGGTGGTACCCAGAAACCTGAAGTTCTCTACAGCTGACACTGGGTTGTTTAGGATAGTGAGGGGCAGCAGTGTTGAGGGGTGCCTTCTAAAGTCCACTCTCATCTCTACAGTCTTGAGTGTGTTCAGCTCCAGGTTGTTCTGACTGCACCAGAGAACCAGCCGCTCAACCTCCTGCCGATATACAGACTCGTCGTCATCCCGGATGAGTCCGATGACAGTGGTGTCATCTGCAAACTTCAGAAGTTTAACAGACGGGTCATTAGAGGTGCAGTCATTAGTGTAGAGAGAGAAAAGCAGTGGGGAGAGAACACATCCTTGAGGGGCACCAATGTTGACAGTCCGTGTGCAGGACATGACATTCCCCAACTTCACTTGCTGTTTCCTACCCGTCAGGAAGCTGGTGATCCACTGACACATGGCAGATGAAACAGTGAGCTGGGAGAGTTTGGAGGACAGAATGTCTGGGACAATGGTGTTGAACGCCGAGCAGAAGTCAAGAAACAGGATTCTTGCGTATGACCCAGGGCAGTCAAGATGTTGTAGGATGTAATGCAGACCCATGTTGACTGCATCATCCACTGACCTGTTTGCCCGATAGGCAAACTGTAGGGGGTCTAGCAGGGGTCCTGTGACGTCCTTCAGGTGGGCCAGCACCAGTCGTTCAAAGGACTTCATGACCACAGACGTTAGAGCAACAGGCCTGTAGTCGCTCAGTCCTGTTATGGGGGATTTCTTGGGGACAGGTATGATGGTGGAGCGTTTGAGGCAGGGTGGAACTTCACACAGCTCCAGTGATCTGTTGAATATTTGTGTGAAGACTGGAGCCAACTGGTCAGCACAGGCTTTGAGGCAGGAAGGTGAGACCCCGTCTGGACCTGGTGCTTTCCTGGTCTTTTGTCTTTGGAAGAGTCGGCTCACATCAGCTTCACAGACCTTAAGTGCCGGTGGGGTGGAAGGGGGAGAATGAGGTGGGGGGGTAGGTGGAGGTGTGATGCTGGGTGTAGTTGGTGCTGTAGGGTTCTGGGGAGGTGTCACGAGTCCCTCTCAAACCTACAATAGAAGGTGTTGAGGTCGTCAGCCAGGTTTTTGTTTTCCTCAACTGGTGGGGATTGTCTTCTGTAGTTGGTGATGTGTTGAAGGCCTTTCCACACTGAGCCAGGGTCGTTGGCTGATAGCTGTTTTCCAGCTTTTCAGAGTAGCATTTTTAGCCATTCTGATCTCCTTTGTCAGC
>JAGXOD010000293.1:0-26611 GCA_020368025.1 Brachyhypopomus occidentalis | reverse complement strand
TCTTTATTTTATCCATTATTTATTTGAAAAGGTACCACTGGGATTTGAACCCAGAAAATCCTGTTTATTTGGCAGGCGCTATAACCAGCTAAGCCACGGTCAGGAATATCATTCACATGCTAAATTGCCTGATGAAAACTGTGTTTGCCTTGAAGGAGCATTCAGAACCCTGCTGACCTTTGGTGTTATTATCAGAATACAAATAAACCAAGGAAAGTGTACCAGCACGTATGAAAAAACATCTGAATAAATCGGCAATTTCAAAAATACACTGGAACGTTTCTTTCTTTGCTGACTTAATGAGCAGGAGCTGGTGGGATCAGCAAGGATCAAGGGTTTTCAGGTTCCTCCACAAAAGCAGCAACTCTGCTGGCACAGCCTTGACTCCTGAGCCTGGAAGTCCAGTGCACTATTCATCAAACAGCAGGGCCCAGATGAGACAAAGTTTTGATAGTTGAGCTTCAATTCATATGCAAGCAATTCTTTCCACAGAGTTAAGGTACTGCTAGGATTTGAATCCAGGACTTCCTGCTTACTAGGGAAAAACTATGACAAGTTTAGTCACAGTAAACATTGATGAAAAAGCAGAGCACAAAGAAATCATGCAAAGTATTTCTGCACAGAACTAAAAAACTCACAATGAACTGACAGCTAAAAAAAACCTATGCCACGTGCCTTTCTTTGCTGATGGAATGGGAAGGAGGAACAGCTCTTACTAATTCTTAGAAAAAATATGCCAGTAGAGACCTATAAAACGTTAAAAGGGTGGGATGACTTTTACAAATATTTTGGAAAACAAAACGGTACCCATTCACTGTTTGTTACTGACAAGCACTTGTAAATATTTGCAAGGCACCCATGGAACTGACAGGTGCCTTCAACTTACTCCAGACATGTACAACATGTTCCACATTCTTCATCAAACACATTGTTTACACAATGGTTTCTGTTCAATCCCCCACTTCAAAAAATGGCATGATGGCCAAGTGGTAAGGAGTTGGTCTTGTAAACCGAAGAGCATGGGTTCAATCCCCGTTTGTGCCTTTAAATGGCTGTTTGAAGGCAATGCCACAACACAAAGTCATTGAAGGTAACTTTGTGGATTGATGTGCTCATTGTGTTTCAAGTATTTCTGCACAGAACTAAAAAATATCCTCAGTATAAATGTTAAAAGACTGTTGTGCAACTTAAAAGTGGCAGATCCAGACATAATTGGTCTTTTGATGAAAAGCTGAATAGTCTATTTCACACAGCTTAATATAAACCTTTTCAACTGCAGTACTGAAAGAAATTGTTTAATTCCATTCATAACTGCATATTTTTCTGTTTTCATGTATGTATACTTGCGCTTTCCTCCTCTTGTCTTAGCGCGGCGTGTCCGTTTGATGCAAAAAATAAAACAATCACCAGTCTTGTGCCTTTTAATCTTTTATTAAAGGAAGCATAAAATAAATGCAGAGATCTCTGGAGAGTACACCACAAGAGTGAACAGCATAAGCTATTCCAACAGCTCGGAGTGTAACTCTGAGCCAGTCAGCGTCTGTCCCTATCTTTATAATCAGAACCTGAGTGTGGCCCCCACCCCTGTTGGAATACCCCAAAGTCTACTGGTTTTTCAAAAACTGCTGGTCTGTTCCCTTCCGATTGTCAAAAGCACCGTTTGCATTTGACAGTTGCAAAGATAAAATACCCCTTATCAGCATCCTGTGTCAACAGACCCTTTTTCTGTTTTCCAACTTCCATCTACGCCCTTAAAACATGCTTGTCAGCATTTACCATCTATATGACACTCTTAACACTAAGCAGTTTGATTAATAATGTAATAGTAAATTATAATGCATGATGCCAAGCAGTTGATTACTAATGAAATGCTAGCAAAATATAAAGTATTAAAATATGATTCCCAACAATACCCTCTTTTGATCTCTATTAAAAGAGATCACCATCCACATGTAATAACAATACTCAAAAATACACCAACTGATGTTGACGCCGACATGAGGCTTTTGTATTTGCCAAATTGCTAGTATATAACTTTGTTGAAATAAAAATTTTCTTAAACATAAGTATATGTTTTCCTTTTTTTTTTTTTTTTTTTTTCTTCTTCCCTCGTAGGAGGCAGGGTAGACTTTCCCTGACGTGCCTCTGCTCCCAGGGATTATTCTGCCCTGTTGTTTGGGAGCTCCTTCCTCTCTGCGCTCTCGATGGGTGCCTCTGATGCTCTGCACTGGCTGAGGTGGAACCACGTGTCTCCTTTACCCTTCAGTCGGACGGCGTGTGATGTTCTCTCGGTGACCTTAAACGGACCGGTCCACCTGGGCTCTGACCACTTCCTTTTGATGACCTTCAAGCGGACCCACTCTGTGACAGGCAGGTCCGGTCGTGGCGTTGATTCTGACTCCTCTCCTTGTACCTGGACAGAAAAAGCTTCACAAATGGCTTTTAGTTCTTTGAAATACTCTTTTATGTGATCGGACCGCTGGTGTTTCCAGCTTCGCAAGCGCGTTTTGGGGCCCGGAAAACTCCTCCCTGTCATGAGCTCAAACGGAGTGAATCCAGTTACGGAGTTCACTGAAGATCTTATGCATAATAACACCAATGGCAGAGATTCCAGCCAATTCATCCCTGTTTGTGCACATACCTTTACCAGCTTATTTTTTATGTTCCCATTCATCCTTTCTACTTTGCCCTGTGATTGGGGATGGTAAACTGACCCGTACCTATGCCTGAGCCCAAGGCTCTGTTCCACAAATTTTAACTCTTTGCTCGTAAAATGCGTGCCGTTATCTGATTGAATTACCTTAGGAAAACCATGGTGAGGTATCCAGTGATTTATCAACATTTTGCAGACTGACTTAGAGTCCTCTGCTCTGGTAGGAAATGCTTCTACCCAACCTGAAAATTTATCCACTACCACTAACAAATACCGTTGACCTCTGATCGGTATTAACATGTCAGTGTAGTCAATTTGAATCTCTCCTCCTGGTTCTTTAGGATCAGGAAACTTCCCTGGTCCCGGCTTCAAAGTCGGGCCACTGTTATGCACATTGCATATTTCACACCTTTTTGTCCAATCTCCTATCATGTCACTGAGGTATGGGTGCCACCAATGTTTTAAATTTTCCCTCATCTGCTTCCTGCCAACATGCGCTACCCCGTGTGTGCTTCTGTGAGTACTGCCTTAATTAATTTCCCTGGTAATATGGGTCTCCCGTTTGGTCCTTCCCAAACTTCCTCACCTTTAACTCCTCCTTTCTCTAACCACGCTGTTCTCTCTTCTGGGCTAGATTTCTCTTGTAGCTCTAATAGCTCTCTGCCTGTGGGTAAAGAAGGCCACTCCTCTTCTTCCCTACACACCATCTGAAGTCCGATGGTTTTGTAGCCTGCTGCCTTCTTTGCTGCTGCATCTGCAGCTTCATTCCCTCTTTCAATCAGACTGTCACCCTTTTGATGTCCCTTACATTTGATGATTGCTACTCTAGTTGGTAAGAGAAGTGCTTCCGCTAGCTCTTTGATGTCCTCCTGATGTTTGATGGGTTTTCCCCTGGTGTTGTGTATCCTGCTCGTTCCCATTGTCCTAACTCTACGTGTGCCACTCCCACTACGTAGGCTGAGTCAGTGAAAATATTTATGTGACGGTTTTGTCCCAACCTCAGACTGCTATGACTGCTCGTAGCTCTGCTCTCTGTGCTGATTGTAACCCTCCAGGTTTTTCTGAGTGTACTGTCCAGAACTCATCTCCCTCACCCTGTGTTTCCATTACTACTGCAAATCCTGACTGTACTCCTCCATCCTTACCTCTGAACCCACACCCATCTGTCCACATGTTTTCTGCTCCTGGAATCGGCTCTCCTTCTAAATCTGGTCTCCATTTTGCTGCCTTTGACACTTCTGCCACACACTCGTGTGTTGGACCCTGTAACATGCCATCCGCCATGTTAATTCCTTCATGTGAAAACAGTAAATTAGGTGCCGTCAGAGCTTTTTGAATCCGTCTTTGTCTGAGTGGTGTGAGTGTAAACATTTGTGAGTTTACGTATGCCATGACACTGTGGCTGGTTAGAATGTGTAGAGGATGTCCTGTTACTATGTGTGCCGTCTTCTGAACTAGTTTTGCAACTCCCGCTGCATGCTGTGTGCATGGTGGGTGTCGCTTCTCTGTGCTGTCTAGAGGGACGCTGAGGTGCATTAGCACCTTCCTTTCTCCCCTTTTTTGAAACAACACTCCGTTTACACAGGAGGGTGTTTCAGAAACATCTAAGTGAAATGGTTTGTTGTAGTCCGGTGCAGCCAGGTCCACAGCCTGTGCTAACATCTGCTTCAGTTTGATGAATTGTCTTTCGGCCTCAGCCGTCCAGTCAAGCTTGCCTGCCAGGTTTCTCATTCCTAGTTCACGAACCATGTCTCTAAGTGGTTGTGTCAGCTCCACATAGTCAGGCACATAGTGTCTACTATAGCCAGTCAGTCCTAGAAATGATAACATGTCCTTTACCGTTTCGGGCTTGGGGTGATGCAAAATGGAAATGCGATGTTCTGGTGACACTCCTGTTGCGCCTCCTGTGACTATTCTACCCAGGAATTGAACCCGAGGCCTACAGCACTGCAACTTCTCCCTGGAAACCTTATAACCTGTCTCCCACAGTCTGAGGAGCACCCGTTTAGTGGCCTCAAGACATGTCTCGGCCGTGTCACCGGTCAATAAAATATCGTCCCACATACTGGACAAGAAGTGACCCTTGAGGAATGTCACATTGTTCTAACGATGTTGCCAAGGCTCTATTGAACAAACCTGGTGACAAGGCAAAACCCTGCGGTAATCTGGTGTACCTGTATTGTTGTCCTCTAAAGGTGAATGCACAAATGTCTCTGCATTCTTCTGCCAGTGGAACACAGAAGAACGCATTTGCCAGATCAATGCACGTGAACCATTTCATCTCTGGAGACAGAGATGCTAGGGCCACGTAAGGATTAGGCACTGGGATTGTTGGCGAGATCAAGATCTCATTAACGGCTCTAAGGTCGTGCGCCATGCGATATTTACCTGTCCCTTTCTTTTCTACCGGGAGTATGGGAGTGTTCCATTGAGAGTGTGCATATTCTAACACTCCTGCGCCCCCCCCAGGCCCTCTATAGTCTCTGCGAGGCCTGCTTCTGCAGCTGATTTGTGTGGGTATTGACGCACCCACCTGGGATATTTCCCCTGCACTTCAAACCGCACTGGTGGCTGTGTGATAAGCCCCACGTCATGCGGTCCCTCTGACCACAATCCAGGCGGTATTTGATCTAACATGTGGTCGGTGTCAGGGTGGTCACAACACTCCCTACCGTGAAATCTGCTCAGCATGTCTCTGGTCAGCGTGACCTTGTCAATCGAAGTACCCTGTATAAACCACGTGTTGCATGACTTAGAGTACGAGACATGAGGAATGTCAGATGGAACCCAATCAGTAGCTTTGTTTGCCTTCCTAGTCATACCTCCTAATTCTTTAGCCATGTGTCCTGGGTGCAGTGCTAATGAAACGTGTGGAGCGGCTGAATCGCTCATCATATACCAGCATTGTTGTGCCGGGGTCAGATTAACAGGTGCGGCCACGCCTTCAGGACCCACATATATGCCCCGTGTCTCTATTTCCCAAACCTGATTAATTAACTGTTCCTCAAAACTCTTTCCCCATAAACTGAATCCCCTACCTGATCATAAAACATATTAACGTTAAGTGGGTCGAGTGGTGGGGCGTAGGGGTCAATCAAAGTGATCCACGGCT
Source organism: Brachyhypopomus occidentalis (assembly GCA_020368025.1). Classification (NCBI taxonomy): domain Eukaryota; kingdom Metazoa; phylum Chordata; class Actinopteri; order Gymnotiformes; family Hypopomidae; genus Brachyhypopomus; species Brachyhypopomus occidentalis. The sequence continues at coordinate 20,846 of JAGXOD010000293.1, read as the reverse complement.
TCCAGTCAATGAACTTAGAGTGGACGCCCCTTGTGGTGCAGGAGTCTGGTTCTAGGAGGCCCCAGTAGATGTCAACCGTGGGTGGCCAGTCAGTGGAGATCAGATACATGCCTCTGTCTGCTCCCCTGTGAACAGTGCATCTGTGTGCCATCCGGCAGCGTTATCACTAGTCCCAAGGGACTACACAACACAGTAGCTCCCAACTTTATCAAAATGTCTCTCCCACAGAGGTTAACAGGTGCAGTCTTTGAAATCAGAAACCTGTGATTAATGGCCTGCTTGCCACATTGTACAGTCATTGGAATGGTTTTGTGCAGACTTTGTGATTCCCCAGAGAACCCTCTAACAGTCACTAAATCGGTGCTCACCAACTCATCTGGTAAAGTGCAGTTGATTGCTGAATGAGTTGCTCCAGTGTCGACCAGGAAAGAGAGTCTCTGAGAACCGACCGTGAGGGACAGCATAGGGTCTGCCGTGGCTTTGCTGTCCGAGCTGTCATCTGGGCCCCATCATTCCAGCTGGTCAGTCTCCCAGGTGCCGACGGGGTACTGGCCTGGAGCTGCTGCAGGGTTCGGTGCTGTTACCAACTGGCCTCTGGCTCTCCCGCGACCTCCAACATTCTGGGGACACTCCCTTACCCAATGACCGACCTGCCCACAAATGAAGCATCCTCCACCTCCCATGCCACGACCGTAACCGCTAGGACCACCACGACCACCTCTGCCCCTTCCTCGACCCCTACCTCTGAAATTTGGGTTGTACCCCTGCTGTGGGCATTGCCCCCAGCCTTGTTGTATGTACGGGCCATATTGGGGTCCCTGGGGCAGCCCCCCCGTATGGATACACTGGTTGCTGTATACTCTGAGATGTATGAGGCTGCTGAGGGGGCTGACTCTGAACAGGGGCCATAGTAGCCTCCTTCTTTTTTCTTATTCTGTTTTTCCTCAGTAGCTTTTCGTCTTGCTTCAGCCAACTGTAATTTCAAAATTTCAGCTTCATTTTGATCCCTTTCATTTTTCTGTTCTTCGGCTTTGTCTAGGGCCTTTCCTAGGTGATGAATGAGGTGTTTGTTCCATTTATCTGAGTCACAATCAGTTAGATCTGGGTTGTTTTCTATAGCTTCCTGAACTGCCTTTGGAACCCCATCTAACACTGCCTTTCTGAACCATATCCTATGTTGGCCTTGTGGACCTGGGTGAACGCCTGTCTGAGACACCCATGTATCCACTGCATCGCTTAAATAACCTATTGGGGTCTGTTTGGAAGTCCAGGTGAATTTTGGGATGGCTGCTGCTGCCCGTACTGGCCACTTGTCTCGCATGGCATTGCCTAAGGCCTGACTATATCTAGCTAAGGGGGTGTCGTGTAGCATGGTAGTGGTTCCAGCTGCATATTCTATATCCCTTAGGTCAGTGGCTGTGCAACATCTAGCTACCACCCCTCTAAAATCCCCTAATGCCAGCACCTTGCCTGCAGTTAATTTGTCTAATTTAGCTAGCCATATGCCTCCTCCCTCAGTGAGAGGGGGGAAGTTGGTCAGTCAGAGCTGTGATGTCAGTCAAAGGTAAGGGCTGATATTCACGAAGGCCAGTGCTCCCTATCACCAGTGGCATGATAGTAGCTCCCTGAGGGTCTGGGTGAGACGCCTTAGATCTGGTCCCCTGATAAGGACAGCTGTGTCCTGCCTCCCTCTCTCTTTCCTCATATGGTGAGGACTGAAAATGCTGTGGAGAAAGTAGAAGTTCTGCCATCTTTCTCATCTCCTGCCTAGCTTCTCTTAGCTCTTCTGTTAAGTTATTGGTTGTATTTTTTCTACTCTCAACACTCTCCCCTTCATCGTTGCTCTCCGTATCTGACTCCTCCCATTTCCCTTTTAATTTACAGTCCACAGTTACTGAGTTCCTTTTTTTATCTTTCTGTGTTTTCTTATTTATCTTCACTTTACTCCCTTTAGGACATCTCATTCTTCTGTCTACCTTGCTCTGCCTGCATGTCTTGAGAGTACCTCTCTCTCTATTTTTAGCATCTGGTTCTGCGTCTGTGTCGTTGGATTGCTCTGTGTCACTTCCTGAATCAACTTCCTCTCTCTCGCTGCCAGAGTCAACCTCTTTTTTCTCGCTGTCACCGTCGACTTCCTCTATTTTTACTCTATGCCACCCCTCTTGTCGGGCTCTTACGTCATCAAATGCTTGCACTTTGTGGCGTCTAATTTTATCTTTTCCTCGCTCGTGTCTTATCTGTGCAGGGGCAGAACTATCTTCAAAGAGCATTTTTCCCCCCTCTATGTTCAACACTGGATATATGCCTTTAACCGTCGCCTCGCTTTTCTGCTGCAATGGTGCCGATGGTGCGGGTCGCCCTGAATGCTCATACGGGGGTGGGTGCTCTTGGGGATCGGTTCTCTCTGGATCCCCTTTTTCCTTTGCTTGATCTCCTATCTTAGCAGCCCAACAACACTTATATTTTCTTCTAAGACCCAACTCACTCTCAGCTTTGATCACATCCCGCTCTAGCTTCACCTTTCTCAGTCTGCCCCCCTCTTTATATCCTTCCTTTAACTTAAACAATCTCTCTTTGGTCTCTTTTAATTTCTCGTCTATGATGTCTCCCAAACACACGTGGTCTATTCCCTGTTTTCCTGCCTTGGTCACCCATACCTGCAGATTTTTTCTACACTCTTTTTTAGTCTTTTCCCCTTTTTTAGGATTTTCTTCTATTAAATATAACATAGTGCTTGTTTGTTCAACCTGTTCATCTAACGTTTTCCATAGCCAATTCCCAGCTCCAAATTTTACATCAAGCTGTTTATATATCGTTTGCATTTCCTCCCCAGACATGTTGAAAAAATCACCGATACTCACGTTTAGTTGTCTTCAACCTTACTTATGATTTTAAGGGCTCCGTTGGCACCGTCAGATCACCACCCTCAATGACGTCAGGCTTTCCTTTTGTCCGGCTTCTCGTTGTCCAAACTGGATCTTTAGGAGTTCCTCATTACTCCCGGGGGAACCGGCCCAGCGCGCATGGGACTCAAACCCTGCGTATCCGTTCGCCTCGTCAGACGAACAGTTTCCCGCCACACCACGGAAACAAGATTAAGTTTTTTATACCTTATGTGCCAAACTCGGTATTTTTGGCCTAAACGTGGTATTTAGGGACTCCCCAGTTCCCAAGGCCTTCCACCTGGCTCGCGGGACCCTGCCTCGCACCGTCACCTCGTCAGATGAACGGCTGGGTGAGCCACACCCAGAAGTCAATATTTAGGGGTTCCTCAATTCCCCAAGGCCTTTCACCTGGCTTTGAAACCCTTCTTAATAACCTTATTTTAATATTAAAGCCTGGACTTTTGTGTATTGGTTTTTTGTTTTTAACTTATATTCCTTTTCCTTTTTATTCCTTTTAAACCATATATTTTACCTTCCTTTTTTTTTTTTTATCATTTAACATTTAACAACAAGACTGGATTTAATTTAGTACCGCCCAAGTACTATTAGTTCATCAGAATTTAGTTATATTCAATATGCAGAATTAGTTGTAACAGGTTTCTGCTTACCTTTAATTTGAAACCCCGGGGATGAACCAACAGCCTTTTGACGATAAGTTCCAAAAAAATCTTTTTGCATCACGTCGGGGTCACCAATTGTTGCGCTACCTCCTCCTCTTGTCTTAGCGCAGCGTGTCCGTTTGATGCAAAAACAAAACAATCACCAGTCTTGTGCCTTTTAATCTTTTATTAAAGGAAGCATAAAATAAATGCAGAGATCTCTGGAGAGTACACCACAAGAGTGAACAGCATAAGCTATTCCAACAGCTCGGAGTGTAACTCTGAGCCAGTCAGCGTCTGTCCCTATCTTTATAATCAGAACCTGAGTGTGGCCCCCACCCCTGTTGGAATACCCCAAAGTCTACTGGTTTTTCAAAAAACTGCTGGTCTGTTCCCTTCCGATTGTCAAAAGCACCGTTTGCATTTGACAGTTGCAAAGATAAAATACCCCTTATCAGCATCCTGTGTCAACAGACCCTTTTTCTGTTTTCCAACTCCCATCTACGCCCTTAAAACATGCTTGTCAGCATTTACCATCTATATGACACTCTTAACACTAAGCAGTTTGATTAATAATGTAATAGTAAATTATAATGCATGATGCCAAGCAGTTGATTACTAATGAAATGCTAGCAAAATATAAAGTATTAAAATATGATTCCCAACATTAGCAAACAAAACTCCAAGAAGGAACAGGGCTGCGGCTTGACCAGCGAGAGGAGAGCTAGGGGATCACACACCTATTACACACTCACCGTGACCACACCACACCTCACACTCAGAATACTCTAGGCTACCACATCAGTGCACGAAATTCCACCACCGGGGCACATCTGCCTCTGTCCGGCCTGCAGCTCCTGCCCTGCTCAGAAACACAAACAATTAAACGCCAAACAAGGAAACCAATGAACAAAACCAAAATGAGAGGGGAGGGTCAATAAAGGCAGACACTTCCTCACAAATCACATAAAACACCCTCCTCACACAAACCAAAAAAAAACATAATATCCAACTCGGCTTGGCACAAAAACAAATGAATCACTTCAACCACCACACACAGGAATTAAAACAACTCAACTTTAACCAAATACAAAACTCAGGAATCAACCGCCAAACCGAAATTTGTTTTATTTGATAGATATGTGAGCGTAGTGATGTGAACTCAGATGATGTCATCCTGAGATGAGTACATTTTTATCTGTATATTTCAAAGAAGAAACCAAAAAATCTGATTAGTATTTTTGTACATGTATGAAAATTACACGCTACAGACATTATGGTTATGGTTGTTGATTATCTTGTTGTTAGAAGTACCTGCCCTTCATGATGATGTCTTTAATGCTAGATCGCTCCTTTGGAGGCACACATTTGTCCACCATTTTGATAATGCCTTTATGGCTGGCCAAAAATGTAATGCAGCTACGAGCATAGAACCTGAGGAGACACGTTTAAAATGACTCTCATGACTGATCAATTTGCTGATGGACACATTGCTGACTCCAGGGCCATAGAGAGGCAGCGAGTTGCCTACCTCACTTCCTGAGCAGCGTCCAGAGCCAGTTGGCTGATAGCGTTCAGGAAGCGCTCCGTGAGGTCCTTCTTGCCCGTGAGCAGGCGGGAAGCCCCCAACAGCAGAGCGAGCCTCTCCAGATGCAGCGCTGTTGTTTTTCTCACAGCGCTGTTTCTGTGGCTGGAGGGTTAAAGAGAAACACAGTGAGAAATACATCTGGAGTTTGCAAATACATGAACTCTAATACAAGAAAATTAATCTTTTCTTTTGCTCTTTTGGGACATAGAGGCAGAACATCACATGGACTGGTCACCCACCTGGAGCATTTTACATCTGCCCCTTCTTCTCTTTCCCCTAACACTCTGTTTAATTAATGTTTCATCTTTTGAGGTTTGTGTAACCCTAACACATCTCCCAGATTTCTCAGGAAAACATGAAGCTGTGTTTAGTCTTTATTCTGCTTTTCTGTCTCCTTCGTACTATCGTGTAGGTCTCCAGTGCTCCTTCCTGGATTAGAGACTACGGACAGCTGTGCAACCTGAACTTCACCCATGCTCCCAGGACAAGAGGACTACTGCAGTTTGTGGACCAGGACAGAATAATCAGCCTTGACAAGATGTGCATCAGGATAATGAGAGACTTTATGATCCACGCCAGAGAACAGAGACAAGACCAGAGGACTGACCGGCATCAAGAACCGACCGTCGGGATTATTAGTATCATCACCATCGTCAGCGTGCAAGGAACTGTAAGGAAAGCCAGAAAAAATCACCATCTGTGGACTATTCATCATCACCGTGGACAACCATCAGCATTTCAGACTCGACCGTTATGGGATTTTTGGTTATCAGCAGCAGACTATCAGTGCTCCTGTCATCCTCATCATGTTTTGTAAATTGTTAGTAAAATATTTATTATTGTTTTATACATATTAGTAATGTCATTTTGTGTTTTAATTGCAAAGGAGTCATGGTGTCTTGTATTTCACCTTTTTACTCGGTTTTACTCATGTAATCATTAGTGAGTTATAGGCTAACATGTTTTAGCTTTAATGTATCCAGCTATGTTATCTGAGTGATTCACTATTTTCCTAGCTAGCATTAGTAACCATGCGGTACCTGAATTTAGCAAACTATATTGAGGGAGTTGGGGAATATTACACTGGAAACACATAGCCTAAATACATTAACACAAATAAATAAAAATTTAACTTCAAGAGAGGAAACAAAAGAAAGTACAAATAGTTTTTATAGATAGTTTGCATTGGTGGCTGACTAACTAACTGACTCCCTGGTGGAAATTATTTTCGTTTTTTTAAAATAAACATTTAAAAATGATCAATAACTAGTTTTTAAATAAGTACAACTGTGCTACAAATGCACAACATAAAATAAAATATAAGTGTAAAATATAGCTGGGCAAGTTATATTACTGTATTACAAGTGTGCTATACATCAATGCATAATACATAACATATAGCTGGGCAAACGGGATTCCTCCGGACACGTTCCAGCGGACACGACGCGGAGAAAGTTTAATTGCTGAGCCAACATTTGGCTTTTTTACAAGCTATGGACAGACCTCATTCAAAGGGCAAGACTTTTTTCATGATTGTGTTAAAAATACTAAATGAGTTCATTAAAAATATTTTCATAGACAGCTAGCTATACCTTAATGTACGCGAATTGATATACATTCATGCAATGTTTTAAATTACATAGAGTTGGATTCACCGCGATTTCACGTCGATACGTTGTATAAAGTTTGTTTTTGCTACTTAGCTATCACGAAGAAGTTGATAAACTTTTCAAACCGTCATCAAATCGCCTCCTAACTCACAAGCGTGCCTTAAGTTCTCACCCCATCTAGTAGATGTTTGAAGGAATAAACATTGCGATTAAATCCATTCACCACTTCTTGCGCAATGCAGCCATCTAGTGGATATTTGACGGAATGAACATTGTGATTAAATCCATTCACCACAGAGTGCATTTTAAATAAAGATAATAGTCATTTTCCGTTACAGAGCAAGATAGTCTATAGTCAACTGACAAAAAGACAGAAAACTATCATTTAAAATAGGGTGAATGCTATTGTCTAATTGCTTGTTTTGACATTGTATTATTTCAGACCTAGCTGAATTAATTACCATCATTAAACCCTCTGAGGTCTAAGGGCCTTTTTTCTGCTTAAGCATGTTTTCCTAAATTTGTCTCTAAATACACTTATTCATAACATTACACCCATGTATTTCATATCAAAATGTTCACAACAATCTCAGCCCTCTTCCTAATGAGGTTACATTTGACTTAGTGTATTGCATAAATAAATCATATGGTCCTAAAGCTGAAAATATAGGTCCAATTTTCAAATTCTTCTCATATCTCGTATGAAACCACACCTTTACTGAAATTATCAAACTATACCGATGTTAGAAATATGTTTGCAAAGGTATTGGCTTCACAAAAAATAGTGAAATATTTAAATAAACTAGTATAGAAATGTATAAAAATAATGCATAAAAATGATTTTACAATCAAGGAAAAACTCCCTAAGATGGCGGGGAATAGGAAGAAACCTTGGGAGGACCAAGACTCAAAAGGGAACCCATCCTCCATTGGGCGGCCCGTTAGCACCAGTCCGTATTTGTGAACAAGAGGTGGTTCTACAGTTATAGCTTAAAGTTCTTGTTCCCCGGCCAAGTAGTCACAGTCCCTTCGGTGCAGATGGTGCACCTCAGGTAGGAGCCAGCATCAGCACGTCCCCTTACGACAATGGTACATCCAACCCCGGCATCAGTACATCCACCGGCGAGCCAGACCATCTCCCAGGTGCTTGTAGGTGCTTGCATGCAGTCGTCTTGGGTAGAAGAAGCATGCAAAAAGATGGACAATACAGACTGAGTGTGAGGATGTCAGTTTAACCACCATTGATTTAAATGTACATAGCTCATGTGCCAGTGATTAGCATGTAGCTCTGGCAGGCTAATCTATAGCAGCTTAACTAAAGGGAGGGGTCCAGAGGTGACCACAGTCATGAGGGCTCACTGAGACATTGCTTTCCAGTCAAGTCAGTCACAACTAGAGTGATGCCATGACACAGCTGGATGACAGCATCAACATCTCAGATTACCAGAAATCTCAACGCCTGGGAGCCCCTGAGCCCCGCACCTTACTAGGGGAATATTTAACTGAAGGCTTGATTATATAGGTGAGTCTTAAGTCTAGATTTAAAGATTGGAACTGTGTCAGAATCTCGGATTGGAGCTGGAAGGCTATTCCATAATTGAGGGGCTTTAAAGGAGAAAGCTCTGCCTCCGGCTGTAGTCTTACAAATTTTTGGAACTAAGAGAAATCCAGCATTTTGGGAGCGTAAAGGGCGAGATGGGTTGTAGTAAGCAATGAGTTCACTCAGATATTGTGGGGCAAGACCATTTAACGCCTTATAGGTTAAGAGAAGAATTTTAAATTCAATTCGATGTTTAATCGGAAGCCAATGTAATGCCGCGAGAGTGGGACTAATATGATCGAATTTTCTAGCCTTAGTTAGGACTCTAGCTGCAGCATTTTGTACAAGTTGTAGCTTCTTTATGGACTGTTTAGAGCATCCAATTAGAAGACCATTACAGTAGTCCAATCTTGACGAGACAAAAGCATGGACCAGCTTCTCTGCATCAGCTAATGAAAGTAAGTGTCTCAGCTTGGCGATATTACGTAAATGGAAAAAGGCAGCCTTAGTGACATTGCATATATGTGTGTCAAATGAAAGATCCGAATCAATAGTGACACCTAAGCTTTTTTAGGTAGACTTGGGTGTTACTGAAAACCCATCTAGGGTAAGGGGAATATCAGCCCAGCTGCTTCTAGCAGCTTTAGGCCCAAGAATCAGCACCTCAGTCTTATCAGAATTTAGTTGAAGAAAATTAAACGCCATCCAGTTTTTAATGTCCTGGACGCAGCTCTCAATCTTGAGAGTAGTGGTGATATCATCCCGATTGGAACATATATACAACTGAGTATCATCTGCGTAGCAATGGAAACTAATACCATGCCTACGGATGATAGTGCCCAGTGGAAGCATATATAATGTAAATAATATGGGGCCCAGTACAGATCCTTGTGGGACACCATATTTTACCTTAGAACGCTCTGAGCACTCGTTGTTTACTAGTACAAATTGGTAACGATCTGTCAGGTAGGACCTGAACCAGGAGAGTGCTTGACCTCTTATACCAATGAGTGTCTCCAGCCTATTAAGTAGAATATTATGATCAATGGTGTCAAAAGCCGCACTGAGGTCTAGCAGTATGAGAAAAGAAATGTTTCCTTTATCAGAGGATATCAAGAGATCATTTACTACTTTAGTCAGCGCAGTTTCAGTGCTGTGGTGGGGTCTAAATCCAGACTGAAATAATTCTAAGACATGTTCTGTCTGTAGGAAGGAGGAGAGTTGTGAAGAAACTACTTTCTCTAAAATTTTGGATATGAATGACAAATTAGAGATAGGCCTATAGTTGGACATTTCCTGGGGGTTAAGACCAGGTTTTTTAATTAGCGGCTTGATAACTGCAAGTTTAAATGAACTGGGAATATAGCCCAGGCTCAGAGAGCAGTTTATTATAGTGAGCAAAGGTTCTATATTGCTATGCAGTAATTCTTTAAGTAAATGGGTTGGTACTGCATCTAGTATGCATGTGGAGGGCTTGGCAGATTCCACCAATGAAATAAGCTCCTCACGACCAATTGGGGAGAAGGACTCTAACAGGGCATCAGAGCTGACCAGACAGCTGTCAAGGTGCATAGGCATGTTGACAGGCTCTGAGATAGCACAACCAATTTTTTCCCTAATTTTATCAATCTTATCATTAAAGAATTTCATAAAATTATTACTGCTACACTCTAGTGGGATTAGTGGATTGATTTGATCATGGCTCCTTGTTAGACTGGAAACAGTTTTAAATAGGAGTGCAGAATTGTTTTTATGTTTTTCTATTAAAGCTGATAAGTATGAGGATTTTGCCATGCTTATATTAAGGCTTTTTCCATGATAGTCTAAACACTTCTAACTTTGAATTTTCGCCATGAGGATCTGTGGTCTGAAACGGCCTCGCCATCTGAGGTAAAATTGTAATGGTGCAACCTTGTCTAAGCTGGATATGTTAAAATACCAAATGATAAAACCAGGTCTAAACTAGTATGACTACAATTATCAAGCATAACTTGCGTAGGACCCACCACATTCTGAGTGATACCCATTGAATCAAGAATTTCTTGAAAATTTTTGCTTAAAGCGTCACAAAGATTCTCAAAATGGATGTTAAAATCACCAACTATGATCACCTTATCGGCTGATAGCACTACATGAGACAGGAAGTCTGAGAACTCCTGCAAGAACTCAGAGTAAGAACCAGGGGGCGGTAAATAGTAATTAACATAAACGACTGTGACGCCTTGTTGGTTGTCAGATTTGATACATTTGAAACAGTGAGGATGAGATGTTCAAAAGAATTAAATTTAAAGCCGAATTTTTGAGAAATGTCTATATCAGAGTCATATATTGTGGCGACACCACCTCCTCGACCATTTGGACGGGGGTTATGAACATATCTATAGCCAGAGGGAGAGGCTTCATTTAGGGCCATATAATCATCTGGCCGGGTCCAGGTTTCCGCCAAGCAGAGCATGCATAGATTATGATCGGTAATCATTTCATTAACCAGCAATGCTTTAGATGACAGGGATCTAATATTTAGCAGTCCTAGTTTCAGATTTAAACTACTCTCCAAGGGAGCATAATCCAATTTAACATTGATTAAATTTTGTCTACTAACTTTGCGAGAGTTATTTTTTGGTACTCGAGGAACTGACACAGTCTCAATCCAGTGTGACCTAGGTGACGCCTTTTTGCAGCTAGCAGACAGACGGTTTAGCCTTTGTGTCTGCTGCCTGGCCTCGGCTCTGGTTTCTCAATCCCCATTAACAAGTCCTACACTACCACTAGTAAGCCTAGCAGATATGCTATGGGAAATGAGAGCAGCACCCTCCCAAGAAGGGTGAATGCCGTCTCGCTTCAATTACAATCACATATTGCATGAAAGTGTGGTCTGAGGGACTGAGATAAAAATGTGACTGATCAATGCTTTTTTTTATTACATATCAAGCTTCATGGAGCATCAAAATGTCAATATTCATGTGTGCAAGCGGGAAAAAATTACAGCTACTATAAAAACAAACAAACAAACAAACAAACACTGCAGAGCAGTGTTCAGCATGGCCAAAACATATCCACTCATCTATACTAGGCTATATTATTCTATACTATTATTCTAAACTTGCACACTCGGAAACGTACAAAGTAAACATTTACTAATGCACAGTCAATATATGCTAAAGTCAAAAAACGGAATCAGGATTATTTTATAATGAATCAATTACATGAATTTTGCACAGAAGCAGCTTCTAGCTAGCCAGCTAGCTAGCTAGTAGCACACGTCGTGCCTAAAGGTGAACCTAGCTGTTTACGTCCAGTATTATAGTGAGCGATATTGTATAATAACATTCATTTAGCCAATCTTTTATTTTCGTATTCGCCTTCATCAAAGGAATCAAACCAGGGTTTCGAGCTCCCTTATCTTCACCATTATCTACTAGCGACTACTAGCATTAGCTAGCTAGCAAGATACAGACGTCGTGCCTAAACGTGAACCTAGTTGTGTACGTCCACTACTATACTGAAAGATATTGTAAAGTAGCATTCATTTAGCCATCAATCTTTTATGCTCCTTCATGAATAACCTCATGATTTCAAGAATTGCATAGTCAGAATACCCCACTACAGTTCAGTTTATGATGCTAAGATGATGGAAGGCTTCAGTATGAAAATTAACCCTCTAACAAATCACTTTGTGTGTGTGTGTGTGTGTGTGTGTGTACCGTAAGCATTCTGAGCGAGCTTCTGCTATTCGATTTGCTAAAAATGACCCTCTTGAACACACCATTGCTCTCTGTACTGTCTAGGTAATGGCCCTCTCTGCACAGTCACCATAACATCCACTGGTTTACACTTCTATATAAAACTCTTCTTGGATACCCACTCCTTTCTTTAATTCAGTAATTGCAGCCAGTCTTTGGACACAGTCTACACCTCAGCATGTGTTACATGTTCTGTGCTGACTACTCAGATTCATCATAGATGAATACATAGATTAGAGAATCTAAATCTAAAGAATACATTTTTGTTCAGTCTGTTTAGAACAGACAAAAACACAAATACTGAAACCAACTCTAAAGTTAGAGGTGTACAATACATGCATAGACCTGAATTTGTGTGATTATTTTTAATAAGGTAACAAATGGAGAACAAGAGAGAAAAGGAGACTCTGAGCCCAAAGGCCCTCAGACAGAGAAGCCCATGTCTGCAGCTACATCCAGAATGTGAGGAATCCCCAGCAGCAGGTCTAGGATGTGGTCGGAGAAGATCACTTCTCCTTTTCTGGTGATGATAGCATCAAACATGTCCCGCTCCTCACTGGGGAGGTTCAAGTGAGGCCTCTTGCTGGGAACCTCACCAGCCTGAGCCCCCAACCCCAAGTTGGAGTCAGAGATGAATCCTTCATCTTCCCTCTTTCTCTTCCTCCACTTAGGAGGTCGGGTTGTCCTCTTTTGCCTGATTGTTTTCCCCATGCGGATCTGGTGGAAGGCCGCACGCCACTTCTCCATGTAGGACAGGTAAGAGCTGTAGCTGTGTATGTGCCAGTCCCAGTAGAGCGGCAGAACCTCGGGATACTGCTGGCAGAGCTGCTGCCAGTAGAGCTGCTGCCTGTAAAACTCCTGCAAGTAGGGGTCCTGCAAGTAGAGCTGCTGCAGGTAGAGCTCCTGGTTTGCAAGAGGATCTTCGAGGCTGCCAGGCATCTGAAGGGACTCGGCTGCATAACCACCATCCCCAGTAAAGACGGGCACCGGGGGCGTTGAGAGCCAGGGGTTTGCACCTGTTATGGACACACATGGCATGATACCAAAGACTGGTTGTCAGGGCCTAAATGCAAAACGCCAACCCAGGCACAGAGGAAGCATGAGCACGTACTGTAAAGATCATCATGTCAATAAGAAGGGCTACGGTTCCATGTGATGTCATTAGAATGTGGAGAGAATGCTTAAGAATATATGATGTCATGTTTGCTGGAAACCTGTTTCTTTTTAAAAATGTTGATTTTTATTTGCATTTTCCATGGCAACATGGAGAATGTCAACACATATGTAACATGTTGGGATTCATGAAAATTGTGCTGAGTTAAAGTCAAAGAAATAACCCATTAATTATATTAATCAAACTATGCTGTACACACACTGTCACGGTGAGGGAGGCTCCCCCTACCGGTCGCCTACGGTACAGCGGCAGTTGTCCTGTTGTTGCGTTGTGTGCGTCCCTCAGGTGGGTGGGGCTTATTAGCTCCCTCACCTGATGGTCGTTTGTCTGTCTATAAATGCCTTGTCTATGTACCAGTTGACTGCTGGTTAGTGTATCCTTAATTTGGATCAGTGCACGGGATTTTGGTTAGCGCACATTATTTATTAAACCCCTCTTTTTCTCTGAGACTTGGCGTGATCGCTTCCTTTTCGTTCGCACCTCCTGCCCGTCACAGAATAACCAGCCACCTTTCGGAAGCCGCCAGTCTCCTTTACTTTCTCCTTCGTTTGTGGTCATGTCTCGTGGTAAGTGTTTGTCTACGTGATATTCTGTTGTCTGAATGTTTGTGGAGGTGAGCCTGGTCATTTATCGCTCGTTCCGCCGTGCGTGCTTCTTTGTATATATGTTTAAAGCACTGTTAAGCACGGCGATGTATGAGGCTGGAGACCAAAAGTGCTCCCTCCTTAAAGGCGGCGCCGTCGCGCTAAAGTGCTCGCCTGCAGTCTGTGTTTGTGCAAGTGCATGTGTGAGATGTATGTGATGCGTGTGTGAGACTGCGGGCTTGAGCTAGAGAGTGGAAGGTGCGTCTGCCGTTTGTCTTGCGTGTGGGGTCTTGTCTATGTGTGTATGTTTATGTTAAATGTAATTCCCCGTGTGCTCCCTCCCTTTTTTTTTGTTAATGGTGTTTTGGGGGGGAGGGGAGCAATGGAGGGTCCTGTGCTACCAATTGGGGCACAGAAGTGCGCAGCTCTGGAAGGAGGCCCGCCGGTGAGAAGGGTATGTGCGCGTGAGGGTTCTGTGCCACAACCTACGTCCTCTATATGAGGAGGGCACAGACGGTGCCGCTCCTGAGGGACGTCCGCCGGTGAAGGGGTAAGTTTGCGTTTGTGTTGTCTGCGTGTATGTGTTGTGTGCAGGTTCCTCCTGCAGGTTGGCAGTGGAGCCCCTGGACCTTGTGGGACCTCCAAAGTAGGCAGGAGCCCCCTATGTGATGGGGTGACCGGAGCCCTGGTCATAAGTAGCCTCCCTGGAAGGAAAGGCTCCCCGGAGGTGTGGGGACCAGAGGGCTCCGGCCTGAAGAGCTCCTGCTGAAGACAGAGGTCCCCCCTCGTGCTCGGGGTGGCTAGGAGGTTGGTCCTGGGGTGTGACCGGTCACCAGTGGGGAAGGAGTGCTTCCCCCCTGGAACCTCCGGCAGGGTGGAGGAGTCCACCCTGTTGTGTACCTCCCCATGAGGGGCGGTCCCCCGGCCGGTTAGGGTTGCCCAGGGTGACTCCAGGCCCTGTGCAGGCATTGGCCCCGAGCCGAGAGGTAGGTCCAGGAGGCGTTCAACTATATGGTAGGTAGGTAGCCTGCACACACGCCCCCCTAGTGTTTGTGTTTGTCCTAGTGTGCTTGTGAATTGTTGTATGTAATTCCCCGTACCCTCCTTCCCCAAAGGGGGCGTTTGGGGGAGGGGCTATGGAGGGTCCCGTACCACGGTCTGTGGTACGGATGGCGCTGCTCCAGAAGGAGGCCCTGACCTGGTGGAGGGCTTCTCCTGAGCCGGTGGTGCCCCTGAGTTTGGTGGGGAACGCAGTGGAGGCATGCGGTACTCTGCTGCAGGGGTCACCACCTGCTAGGATGGAGATCCCTCCCCCCTCTCCATGAAAAGGGGTTGAGATGGTCAGGGCACGTGCGCGTTTGTGTTGTGTTGTGTGTGTGTGTGTGTGTGTGCGTAGATGTTGTGTGCAGGGGCCTCCTGGCAGTTGGCTGCGGCGTCCCTGGACCTTGTGGGATCTCCCAAGTAGGCAGGAGCCCCCTGATGTTATGGGGTGACCGGAGCCCTGGTCGTAAATAGCCCCTCTGGAAGGGTAAGGGCCCCCCGTACGTGTGGGGACTATAAGGCTCCGGTCTGAAGAGCTCCTGCTGTGGGCAGGAGCCCCCTTATGTTGTGGGGTGACCGGAGCCTTGGTCGTAAGTGGCCTCCCTGAAGGGGAAAAAAGGGGCTTCCCAGATGTGTGGGGGACTAGAGGGCTCCGGACTGAAGAGCTCCTGCCGAAGACAGAGATCCCCCCTCGTGCTCGGGGTGGCTCAGGGTCACGCCTTGCTGGGTGCAAGGGTTTGCCTCGAGCCGAGAGGTAGGTCCAGGAGGCGATCAACCGCTCCCTGGGGTAACCTGCACACACGCACACTTTGTGGGGCCCTTGGGGCGTAAGGGCTCTGTGACCGACTGGGGCGTGGTTGTCTATTGTTGATGGCCCAGTCGGTCCAGGGTCCCGCCCAGGGAGGCGGGAGCTAAATTTATGTTGTATGTTTTGTGTTTCAGCTCCGGGACTGCAGGAGGAGTTTCCCTGCCTTGTCCCCGCCTTCCTGCCCCTTCGTCTCGCGTCTTTTGTACTGCCGCTGTGGACCGCACTTCGGGCCGTAGTGCGGCTTGGTGGGGGGGTCTGTCACGGTGAGGGAGGCTCCCCCTACCGGTCGCCTCCGTACAGCGGCAGTTGTCCTGTTGTTGTTGCGTTGTGTGCGTCCCTCAGGTGGGTGGGGCTTATTAGCTCCCTCACCTGATGGTCGTTTGTCTGTCTATAAATGCCTTGTCTATGTACCAGTTGACTGCTGGTTAGTGTATCCTTAATTTGGATCAGTGCACGGGATTTTGGTTAGCGCACATTATTTATTAAACCCCTCTTTTTCTCTGAGACTTGGCGTGATCGCTTCCTTTTCGTTCGCACCTCCTGCCCGTCACACACACACACATGAAATAAAGAGCTTGACCGTCATCACTAGAATAAATAAATAGATATAGGTTATTTTTATTTACTACATATATGTGAAAATTTAATTTTTATTACGCATAAGCCTATGGAAATCCATACTCATAAGCACTGTTCACTAAATCTATTGCCTTATATGTATCATTGCCAAGTGATGTACAGTGTATGAAAATATTTTTTTCTCACCATGAGTGGTAAAACCTGGTGTGTCTATGAAGTGGTTCTGTTGCTGCCCAGGCCTTGGCAGGTCAGTTCTCCGGGGTAAAAACTCATTGTCAAAATGAAAAATGGATAGATCTTGGATTATAAATCGCAGAGCAAAATCACATACGACCAGTTCTGAGCTTTTCAGCAGCAAAACTGAGATCCAAACATTCCATCTTCACAACCAAACATTCTAAACCAAACATTCCGAAGTTGCTTAGCACATGTGATGTTACAATTTCCACATTTTTTAACCAAAACACCAAATCAGCCAGGCTGCTATAATAACCTGACGCAGCCTTGCTTGTACCCAAAGGGTTCATACACCTTTTCCACAATCAAATTCAAGCACTTTCAAGGTCTATTTTCAATATGTTCCAATACCTTACAGCTGTAGTGAATTACATATCAGTGATTCTTGAGACAAGGGACAAAAGACGTCTGCCAGATAAAACTCAGATTTGGGGTTACAAATATACATTAAATTGTTTTTACATATAACCAAAAGACAGACCGATCTGCATAACCACATACACTCACAGGGGGCTCTCACTCGAGCCTGTGGCCCCAGCTCTGGCTGGGCGGGGTAAGTGAAGGCAATGGAATGCTCGTTTTTTGATTGGCAGAGAACTTGTCGACTTTAAGTGATTTGAATAAATGATTATTGTGGCGCTCTTAAAAGCAGCCTCACAGAAAAGGCAGTTTAAAAGTCTCAGTATGCAGAGTCTTCTGTTTGGCAGGAGTCATTAGTTGTTTCATACGACAATTCTCACCTGGTCTCCTTAGGCCCTCACTATCTGAATGACATTACATTCTGCATCCTATACTCATCATGTCAAAAAAATCTGCTATGTACTATGAAGAACTGAACTGATTTGGTGCTGGAATAGTTTGTTAGTGGAACAGAATGACCTCAAACTGCTTAACTAAGCTCCTTAGCAAAGATAGCTCAATAGCAAGTATTACTTTATTTATAGATCAGACAATTAAACAAAAACTATGATAAACATTTCCAGGAAGTAGGCTAATATTCTAGTATGTGTAGAACATATCACATACTTTAAAACTCCAATAACCAAAACTATCACCATCCCTCAAAGCTTGCCAACATATAGTTTTATAAAGGAGGTCTTGATCATAATACATATTCCTAAAAAATCAGAAAATGGTCCGATTTGAAAAAGGGCAGCGGCAATCAGTTCCTGAGTGTGAGACGCCCACGCGCCCAAATTCCTCCCCACACCGGCTCTCAGCAGTGGGGTCAAACGGAAAGATAAAAACAATTCATAAACAATCAGAAAATGGTCCGATTTGAAAACGGACTGCGGCGATCATTTCCTGAGTGTGAGGCGGACGCGCTGATGCTAATGTCTTGGGATTCTGATTCCGACGTCCCTAGTTGCATTTCCTCCCACCTGTGAGCCCCACTTTGCTCCACCCAATGAGATGGGCCCTTTGACCTAGAGGTGTCAAATTTAGCATGGATTTAAAGTGGTGGATGTGCTCTTTTAAATTATAAAGTGACAATCATTGTATCTTGCCCAGAACCTGAGAAACATGGGGCAGATTGGAGCAGATCAGCAGGAAGCCGATTCTCTCAAACCGGGAACTGCAACCAACTGGTCAACAGTACTCGGCTTCTCAACTTGCCACATGTGGAATATAATCTGCATTTTGCATCTGATTTGAACATTCTTAACCTACAACAAGTGCACAGAGAGAGTGTGGGGAAGGGTTAGATTGTCCCAATGGAGAGGAGTAAAATGAGCATGAAACACATACAAAATGGGCTGGTCAGTGTCTGGTTTGCCTTGCGAAAATCCTCGTAGTTTTAGCCAAATTAGTGCTAGAGCTGCAGCCTCAATTCTCCTTGTTGATGTATTTGAATAATAAAAGATGGATAATGGCTCTCGAATTGCTGGCAAGAAGGAGGGGTGATGTCCTAGAGATACTGAAATTTCAGCCTTGTCAGTGTTAATTCAGCCAGGTCTGAAATAATACAATGTCAAAAAAGAGCAATTAGACAAAAGCATTCACCCATTTTTAAATGATAGTTTTCTGTCTTTTGTCAGATGACTATAGACTATCTTGCTCTGTAATGGAAAATGACAATATTATCTTTATTTAAAATGCACTCTGTATGTATGTATAATGACAAAAACATGATCAGAAATCTTTCTGTAAGACTATCTGCTTAACTGGACCTCGTCCTCGTCTGTGCGATCTGTGCTGTGCAGTGGGCACCCGGGAATCAGAGAGAACAAAAACGGCACTCTTGTACAAGAGATGAGTTTATTCACCAGAGACCCCCGATATCAGGGAGGGTTCTCCTTTTATACAGATAGGTTGCATGCGAACATAGGGGTGTTAACACAAGACCAGAGCAATAATTAGCAACTATATAATGTAGTTTAAAAGGTCAAACAACAGGATAGAAAAGGGAGGATGATGTACGTCAAGAGAACAGGAAAGGTATAGGGGGGAGGGATGATGTATGTGTGAAGATTAACATTACCACAGATATATGCTTTGTACAGAACATTTTCCAGGACAGGTCAAAAAGGGAACAATGCTTCTGCACGTACACATAGAATGGGGCCTAAATATCTATCACTTTCTGAAATCATTCCACCAAACATCCACTAGATGGCGGCATTGCGCAAGAAATGGTGAATGGATTTAATCGCAATATTTATTCCGTCAAACATCTACTAAATGGGGTGAGAACTTATGACATAATACGTGTGTTAGGACACGGTTTGAAGACGTATTGAAAAGTTTTTCAACTTCTTCATAATAGATAAGTAGCAAAACAGACTTCATACAACGTACCGACGTGAAATCGTGGTGAGTCCAACTGTATATAATTTAAAACATTTAAAACATTGCATGAATTTAAATCATATCAATGTGCATACAATAAGGTGTAGCTAGGTGTCTGTGAAAATATTTCTAATTAACTAATTTCATTTAGGTATTTTTAATAACAATCATGAAAAAATAAAAATGAGTCTTACCTTCTAAATGAGGTCTGTCCATAGCTTGTAATTTTTTTTGTTTGCTCGACAGTTAAACTTTCTCCGCGGTCGAAACCCGTCTGTTGATTGTATAGATTGGATTGGTGTTGGGGGTCTCCGTGATATAATTTATAACTTGGAAACATGTTGTGTGTGTGAAAGGTCGGTATATGTGTGTGCTGGAGATGCTCCAGGAAGGACATGTGTGTTGCCATTTACAGCTGGGGAGAAGCAGCTAGAAAAACAACAAATATTTTACAAATGAAGTGTCTAAATGGACTAAGTTTGTGTGTAAACAGGTTCGAATAAACCTAATCAAGCATTAAAACACTTACATACAATCATGTGGTTTATGGACCACAGTCCATGTGACCAGACCAGAATACTCTGACTGCAGGGGAGAGTAGCAGCATCATGAAGTTTCACCTTTATTGGACTGACTGGTGAAACTAGAGAAAAGTCAGGAACAAAACAAAGGACATTTAGACACAAGAGAGTGAACTACAACATATTAATAATCCATAATCCAGATGTGATAACAGAGAGAGAACTACAACATAATAATAATCCATAATCCAGCTGTGATACCACTTAGTGCATATTTAAAGTAGATAAACAATATAGACAAAATGATGACAATTGAAATACAACCTGAATTTCTATATGTGCCACATGTGTAAAGACTTCTGTTTCTCTGACTCAAACATATCAGACAGAGTTAATCAGACATTTCAGAGTTGATGAAATACTCATTTTCAGGTTCAAATAGTATAGACACCCTAAAAAGGGAGGGGGGAGCTGTTAGGCCTCTATGTTATTTGTGTAATTCTTTATTGCTTGTTCCCTGAATGACTCTGATGTCCTATTTGTTTTTCCCCATTTTTTCTCCAGAAATGTTTAAATTTCCTTTGTCCAACATATCCCATACAGAGCTAATTGTCCCTCTTTTCTTTTCCCAATGGCTGCCCGAGAAATACAGAAACAAGGAGAGACGAGCCTTTCCTGTTATCCACCCTGGGCCTGCCACCTCCTGCCAAACCAGCTATGGGTGAAGGATCAACATACTGCACTGGCCCCTCTCACCCCCCCGAATCCTCCCCTACTACAGCTGCATCTCCACGGCCCTGGACTATTACTGACCATCAGGAAGTCTAGGACTCTTAAGAATAAGAATTACGTAGAAAACATGTATATAAAAGACCATCACTTGTGTTTACATATCTTTTTAATTACTGTTGTCATGGTGACCAGCGTCAGCCAGAAGAGGATGGGCTCCCCCACGGAGTCTTGGTTCCTCTCAAGGTTTCGTCCTTATGCTCCTAGGGAGTTTTTCTTTGCCACTGTCGCCCTTGGCTTGCTCACTGGCAGCCTGGACTCGGACACTTGTAAAGCTGCTTTGTGACAACAACTGTTT
>JAGXOD010000292.1:0-28136 GCA_020368025.1 Brachyhypopomus occidentalis | reverse complement strand
GGTTGTGATGAAAGGCAAATTTTCCCTTCTGGACAGTCAGTTATACAGAGGAGAGATTCCAGTGCAGCCACAGGTGTCGGTCTGTTCCTAAACAGCATTAAAATGCCTGAAGGAATGGCATTAATGACAGGAGAATTCCTCAGGAGTCGGATGAACGTTATATCTGGATAGAAATTCAGTGTAACAGAGCAATGATCCGTCCTCTTTAAATAACTGACTCACCAACCAAACCAACATTCTGAAACCAGGATTCAAGAAAAAGTGATTTGTTTTTATAAATAATGTCTCTATTATCCCATATAATATAACAATGTGGTGAGACATGATGCTTATAAACCAGACTCCAGGCCAGGAGAACCTGTTTATGGAATACAGACAGTTTGGCAGGGAGTTTATCTACATTATAGTTACACCTTAGAAGGAAGTGCAGGCCACCAAAATTTGAAAAAATGTAGTGGGGAATAAAGTTCCAAATTGATGTAGGATTTTTAATGAAGTTTCTAGCCCAATTAATTTTAAATGTGTTTTTCATGGTAGTAAAGTCCAGAAAATTAAGTCCTCCAGATTCATATCTATTCATTACAACACTTTTCCTTATATAATGTGTACGATTCCTCCAAAAGAAGTTGAAAAGTATTTGATCAATAGTTTTACTAGTTTAGTTTTTGACTGGTAGCAGTTCACATTTTTAATATTCAAACATAAACCAGAAGCCTTAGAGAAATCATTGATGATATTGAGAGCAATAGGTATTTGATTTACATCTTTTAGAAAGAGTGTAGTTTCATCGGCCAACTGACTAATAAAAATATCCCTACCAGCTATGGAAATTCCTTGAATATTACTGTTAATAACATGAGTTGCGAGAGTGTCGTTAATAACCTATAACGACCGATAAATTTATCCACATCTGCAAGTTGTCCTTAATGTCTACACAAACTACACAAAACAAACTACATATCCCAGAAAGCGAGTGGTGTATACTGCTACATTTCTATTGGCTGAAAAAGACCATCATCGGCGCAATACGCAGTAGCAGTCAGACATGAAGTGAACACACGAAATGAATAGCACAGAAGTTGGATCTTAGCGATCAGCAATACCCGGCATCCTCTCAATTTATACATCTCTGTACCCTACCCCTTGATTAAGGCTGTCTCTATTAAGTCGTATGTCCATGAGAAGTTTAGCATTGTTATTACTCCCGTGTGTCATCGCGGTCGTGGTGCATTTGTGGTGGGCGAGCGACAAAACTGCTTTCTTCTTGGATTTCAAATCCGCAGGTATGGTGGCACTCAGTTTTCAACTTGTAACAGCGTTAGTTATACAACAGTTGCAGGTATACCGTATCTGTCTGTACGCGTCATTGCTGATATAAAGTGAAGGCAAACACTTGGGGATCCGTTTATTAAACGGGTGTTAAAAACGGTACGATTCATCTAGGAACATCTTACTCTAGGCATCGTTGCTTGGAGGTTGCAACTGTGAGATCACACTCATTGTCTTAGTGCAGGCAAGAGCATTTTTACGTTTTAATAGCGATTAGCGTAACTTAATACGTATATTTGTGTGTGTGCGTGCGTGTATGTGTATGTCTGTGTATGTCTGTGTGTGTGTGTGTGTGTGTGTGTGTGTGTGTGTGTGTGTGTGCTCGCGTGTGAAATCACCTTCATTTTCTGTCAAATTGAAAATGTAGGCTTTGAGATGTAGTCCTATATAGGCTTACACTGTGCAGCAGTATTTCCATGCGGAATAAGTTGTGTAGTTTCCCTTAAAATTACAATGTAATTATTTAAACTGACAGAGCGCCAGAACACAGTACATGAAGTTCTGGTCGGGGTGTTGTCTGCCAGACATCACCATGGTTTACGGAAAGCCATAAGGGACACATGGCTGGGTTACATCAGGGACCACCCCACATTTACGAATCGGTCTGTATATCTAAGTTTTATACAAAATTGAGGGGTGGGGTCGTAATGACTTCTGTACTATTTGAATTTTAGTTGCTTGGTAATCTAATTGACCAAATGTCTTGTATTCAGATTATAATGTTGGAAATTATATGGCTATTAGTATTGATATTGTGCTACACTTGGGGTGTTAAAGGTTAACCTTGTTTAGAGTCTTTTCATGTTCATAAATTCAAAATTATTCATATTTCACAAGAGTCAGTTTTCAGTCTGAATAATGTTGTTATAAGTTTGAGTGACATTGTGGCTTTCAGTGACTTCGTTTAATATCTTGCTTTTAAGGGTTTTAGTAAAATTTATCATTGGCAAGCATGGCTGTGCCTTTCCCGAAGAAGATCGGGAAGACCCATATTCTTGTACGCCGCTAAACCTCACAGAGCCAGGTAAAGCACTCCTGAACAGGCCTACAAAATAAGAGTACTGAAAGTTCCCATCTGCTTTTTACCCATTTTATAGCTCACTCCCCTTTGTCTTGTGTTAATAGCTGTGTGTCAAATGGACCACTCACTGAAATGAAGATGTGACATTAGAGGCTGTAATGTCTTATTTCACCGAGAGTGGCCCTGGTCACAGATGCACTAAACCACAATCCACCTTTTACTCCTGATTTTAGCTGCAGCGAACAGCCTAAGTGCCAGCTTAATTACTTTGCAAATGTCTTTTTATGCCATACCTTGGGGTTTTGGAAGTGATTTTTTAATTCTCTCCTTTATTCTCTTTACACATTTCTGATTGGAGAGGTACATTTGCTAATAGACCCTTTCACTCAGAGAAGGTCTTGTGTAGTCCTAAAAGCGTGCTTGATCGCTGTCACTCCAGGCATGGGCTAAGATAAAACATCTGCTTGGATTCATCTCTCTGTGCTGTGTGGTATTTAATTAGCCTTTGTCTCAGGAATGTGAGAAACTGATGTTGAGCAACTGAAATGAGCATGATGTCTCTCTTTTAACAGACACATGCATCTAATTAATCTTTTATTTCTTTTTTTCTTTTCTTCAATTAAGAGAGCTTAGGCCTCAGATGTAGCTCAACTCTGGGACTAAATCTCCTCCAAGAAAAGACATTTCAAAAGTACTGATTTTGGGATTATTATGAATCTGTGTTAAAGTGCTTCCATCTGCTGCACTGTGTTGAATGATTTCTTTCACAGTCTTATGCATAAACTCTTGGTGTCTCCTGTCTTTGAGGTTGCATTTTATATTTTCAGACATTGTTTATTATATTAATGAATTACTGGAACCTATTTTGATTCTTCTAGTTGCTGGGCAGGACGTGGCCATCCTAAGTGTGCCCGACATCTCAGTGTTGGTGCCGTCTGATGTCTCAGCCATAAGTATGGACTTCAAGGTCCTCCACTCTGTGGTGATCACACAGCTAGGTGTCTTTGCCAGTGGCCCACAGCAGGACTTTAAGGGCAATATCACAGTGAAGCTGTTCCAGGTGGACCAGGAGGTAAGCAAACTATGAAATATGTAAATGAAGCAAAGGTATGAAAATACACTTGTGACAAGGATATGATGAGATGGTATAAAATATCTGGGACAACCTTGCAGGGATCCTTTCATCTATCAAGATGTGGAGAAGCAGTATTCTCTTGGCAGTTGATTTGTACTTGGTTGTAATAGTAATTTAGTTACTCATTGCTGCATTCTTTATAATGTACTTATTTACAAAATTGATTAACATCTCAAGAAGGTTAGGTAATGTGTCAGTTGCAGAAATGATGTCCTTCTCACTCTTGACAGACTGCTGAGGTAAATGTGTCTTATTTGTCAACACTGCAAAAACGTTCTTTAATGTGCTTGATTTTGAAGTGTGATAGACTCTTTAGATGATGGTGTGCTGACTTAGAATCAGGGTTGGAAAATGTAATACATTTTGTAACAGACTCAACAGTGTCAACATCTAGGCATCACAGATTATTTTCAGAACTTCTCCCTCTGAAAGTGTGTGTGTGGCTGTGTGTCTGTCATTTTGTTTCTAGGAGGCTGTTGTGACTGCTTGCTTCACTGCACTGAGCCCAGGGACCTACGTGGAGGGGATGTGGTATAAAGCTGTAGAGCAGTTCATTTTGCCTAAGGTGTGTGGGCTCTTACAAACAACAGTATAACATTTTAAGTCAGTTTTAATGGACCAAGTGTTCCTTAGGTGTTGTGGGCTCTTAACATTTAAAGTGTTCCATTCATTTGTATTCTACATTGTCTTATAAAATAATTAAAAATAAGTTGTAAAATAAATTGCAGTATGGAATGACCAAGCTTAAAGGTACATACTACTGTTTATTGTGTTTTTGAGTATGATACATCACAGTTATTCTAACTGTTTGTATGTTGAGTTGGAAATTTAGTTGGAATTTTTTTCAGGTATTTCATTAGAATCTTCTTAATATGTGATGTATGATACAACATCTCAGCAACTATCCATAAATATAGCAAAGTATGTTCCTATCCAATCTGTCAGACCTTCACATATACACAATCACAGACAAGTACTCTTTTTTTCTCAGATTTTAACATGACGTGCAAACTCTATTGAGACTATGACTGCATGACTATAACTGAGACTATGACTGTTGCTCTGCTGGAAGGCACTCTTGTCTTCTGACAGGGGCCAAATGTCAGTTGTTCTTTTTAGTGCCCATCCTTGCATGTCTGCAGGGCTTTGAGGGAACTCTATTGTGGGAAAACCAGGATTTGGCAGGCCTGTTGACTCTAAATGTGTCCAAGGTCCAGCTCAATAATGGTGGAGGGGTGCTGAAGTTGGGATCTGTAAGCACCTTCTTTTTTTTTTTAATGGAATTCTGTTGTTTTGAGTCTACAGTTGATTTTCAGATACCTTTGTTCAGTGTCATTTCTGTAATGTGTTTAATTATTATGTGTCTGGTATTGCCAAGCTGTTATGTAAGACAAGGGGGAAAGCTCCTTCCTGTGTTGCAGATAGAAGAGGGCACCTTGCCGCATAGAAATGCAGTCGGATTTCCTGGACTAGCTGGAGGATTCACTTTCTCAGTTTATGGTAGGTCCATCTAAATTATGTAGTGGTTGTCCTCCAATTCAGGCTTGTGGTATTTGGATCGACCCTCTGAATGAATTTTTAAACAACCATTGAATGATTTTGACCCACGGTATTAACCTCACATCAGTAATTGTAAGCTTTTATGCCATTGGGAACAAGTAGCAGTTCATGTAATAGCATACATAGTCATGTTATTTGCTAACTTCCTGCAAATTCCATACATGTCCTCGCCCACCTCTAGCCATGTCCTCAGTTTGTGTTGTTCATCATTATGTGTATCTTTCTCTGGCTCTCACTCCCAGATGTGGAGGTGCTGCAGGAGCTACTGCATGGGCGTGCAGGTAGGCAGGAGGCCCATGTGGCCAGGTTGCGAGAGGAGGACAAAGCCCTGCAGGACGAAAGCCGAAGGTACGGAGACATGGTGTTCGTGGAAGTAGTGGACACTTACAGGATGGTGCCTTTGAAATTGCTACAGTTTTATAAATGGTAAGCTCTGCATATGAGTCATTACCATGAATTCTCTTCTGACAATTCATTACCATGAATTCTCTTCTGACACTCTGCAAATTTTCAGTGACTTTGACTGAAAGAGAAGCTCAGTTTACTGTTTTTAAAGCTTCTGAATTTCTCACACTGGTAGGGCCATGAGTAGTGCTGACTTCAGTCTGCTCCTGAAGACAGATGATGATTGCTATATTGATGTGGATGCTGTATTAATGAAGATTGACCACAAGAGCATGACACAGAGCAAACTCTGGTGGGGAAAGTGAGTATAGTGTGGGCCTGTATGTCCAAGAGTAGTCTGAACTATAATTCTGCCAAATTAATGTGAGTGGTGATTTATTTGTATTTGTATTTACATTTTATTTGTATGTTTGACCTAAAGTATACCTACATTCATTAAGCTGAATGTTGTTGTCCTACCCCCTTGTCTGAATATGTATTATTCATCGGTATAGTTGTCATCCCCACATCATGTTAATAAACAATGTGAGATATGCCTCCTCAGCTTCAGACAGAACTGGGCAGTGGACCGAACAGGGAAATGGCAGGAGCTGGAATATACCAGCCCTGTGTATCCTGCCTTTGCTTGTGGTTCTGGTTATGTGGTGTCCAGGGACTTGGTCGCATGGCTGGCAGACAATGCAGAGAAGCTCAAAGCTTACCAGGTGCTCTTGGTTATCAACACTCAAAAAATGATCTTGAGATGTGCCTAAAATTATCAGTAGTACCTCAGTCAACTTGAGCTTTGTACCTTACATAAATTTGATGTATAAAATATACATAACTTGCATAAAATATACACTATATTGCCAAAAGTATTCGCTCACCTTCCTTGACTCACATATGATCTTAAGTGACATCCCATTCCTAATCCATAGGGTTCAATAACACGTTAGTCCACCCTTTGCAGCTAGAACAGCTTCAACTCTTCTGGGAAGGCTGTCCACAAGGTTTAGGAGTGTGTTTATGGGGATTTTTGACCATTCTTCCAGAAGTGCATTTGTGATGTCACATACTGATTTTGGACGAGAAGGCCTGGCTCTCAGTCTCTGCTCTAATTCAAATCAAATCAAAATTTATTTATATAGCGCTTTTTACAACAGTTGTTGTCAGAAAGCAGTTTTACAAGTGTCCGAGTCCAAGCCCCCAGTGAGCAAGCCAAGGGCGACAATGGCAAGGAAAAACTCACTAGGAGCATGAGGAAGAAACCTTGAGAGGAACCAAGACTCAGTGGGGGAGCCCATCCTCTTCTGGCCCACGCCGGTCACCATGACAACAGTTATTAAAAACAAAAAACAAAAAAGTGATTGGAATGATGAATAGTCCTCATCTTTGTGTGTATTTATATACATGTTCTCTACGTAATTCTTATTCTTAAGAGTCCTAGACTTCTTGATAGTCAGAAGTAGTCCAGGACCGTGGAGAATCATCTGTAGTAGGGGAGGATTCGGGCGGGGGTGGGTGAGAGGGACCAGGGCAGTGTGTTGATCCTTCATCCATAGCTGGTTGGACAGGAGGTGGCAGGCCCATCTCTCCTTGTCTCTGTATTTCATTGGGAAAAGAAAAGAGGGACAATTAGCTCTGTATGGAATCTGTTGGACAAAGGAAATTTAAACATTTCTGGACTGTGGCAGCGACTCCGGCAATTAAATTATTACAGCCTAGCTAAAGGGTAGAACCAGAAGGTAACACAGACTTGGGATCATCCTGAGACACTGGCATCCATCCACTACACTAAACAAACTTGAGTGATCGCGTGCAGTGACAGGATGACAGTACCAGCGCCCCAGTTTGCCATAAAACGCTTTGCCCATGAACCCCTGGATCTGTAACCTTATCTAAGGGGGCACGTTAATTACCAAATGCTAAACTAAATAAGTACGTTTTCAACCTAGACTTAAAGATTGAGACTGTCAGAGTCTCGGACACATTCTGGAAGATTATTTCATAGTTGTGGGGCCTTATAAGAAAAGGCTCTTCCCCCTGCTGTTACCTTATTAATTGTTGGAACTAATAAGAGGCCAGTACCCTATGATCTTAGTGGACATGGGGGTTCATAATGAGAGATAAGCTCTTGGAGGTAGTCAGGAGCAAGCCCGTGCAGTGCTTTATAGGTCAATAGAAGAATTTTAAAATCAATACAGAATTTAAGTGGGAGCCAATGCAGGGCCGATAAGACTGGGCTGATATGATAAAATTTTCTAGTTCTAGTTAGAACTCTGGCTGCGGCATTTTGTACTACTTGAAGTTTATTTAGATTCCTTATTGAGCATCCTGACAGTAATGAGTTACAATAGTCTAATCTGGAGCTAGCAAAGGCGTGTACTAGTTTTTCTGCATCATGCTGGGATAATGCATTTCTTAACTTGGCAATGTTACGGAGATGTAGAAAAGCTATCCTAGTAGTATTATCTATGTATTTATCAAATGATAGGTCCGAGTCGAATATGACGCCGAGATTTTTGGCTATTGAGCCAGGAGTAATGGGGTAGTCTGTGAGATTTAGCATTAGATCTGGTATTTTCTGTCTTGTGGCCTTTGGGACCAGAAGTGTCACCATTAAGGTGGAGGAAGTTTAGCGACATCCAACATTTAATGTCTCTTACGCAGGCCTCAATTTTTCCTAATCTGGATTTGTCATCAGGTTTGGCTGATATGGAAAGTTGGGTGTCATCTGCATAGCAGTGAAAGTTGACACCATGTTTAATTATAACTATTCCCGATGGTAACATATATAATGTAAATAACAGTGGTCCTAGGATGGAGCCTTGCGGGACTCACTTCTGTGCATTTGGAGGGACTATTATTGAGCTCTACAAACTGATAGCGATTGGTTAAGTAAGAATTAAACCATGAAAGGGCTGTACCCGAGATTCCAACCCAGTTTTCTAACCTTTCTAGCAAGATCTTGTGATCTATTGTGTCGAAGGCTGCACTAAGATCGAGAAGCACTCGTAGAGATACGTAACCTTGATCAGAGGCAAGAAGGAGATCATTTGTTACTTTAACTAGTGCAGTTTCAGTGCTGTGGTGTGGCCTAAATCCAGATTGGAACTTTTCAAATATGTGATTCCTATGCAGATATAAGCATAATTGTTGGGCCACAGCTTTTTCTATGATTTTGGATATAAATGATAGGTTTGAAATGGGTGTGTAACTGGATAGTACAGCTGGATCAATATTTGGTTTCTTGATCATGGGTTTAATGACCGCTAGTTTACAGGATTTGTGCATGTGACTTGTTGTAATGGATGAGTACTACCGTTAGAAGAGGTTCAGTCACAACCAGTAAAGCCTCTTTGAGTAATTTTGAGGGAATCGAGTCTAAAGTGCAAGTAGTAGAATTTAATGATGAAATTATTTTCTCCAATTCTGGTTGTGGGAGTGGATGAAAAGCTTCAAGCGTTTCTTCTAATGCAAAATTTTGTTCAATATCAGCCAAACCAGATGACAGACCAGATGGATTAATATTAAGGATTTATATTTATTAAAATTTTTTATTATCAAATAAATCCATAAAGGGGCGGCATGGTGGTGTGGTGGTTAGCACTGTCGCCTCACAGCAAGGCGGTCTGGGTTCGATTCTCGGTCTGGGCTGCTCTGTGTGGAGTTTGCATGTTCTCCCTGTGCCTGCGTGGGTTTTCTCCGGGTACTCCGGTTTCCTCCCACAGTCCAAAGACATGCATCCTAGGTTGATTGGTCACTCTAGATTGCCCGTAGGTGTGAGTGTGTGTGTGCGTGTTGGCCATGCGGTGGACTGGCGAACTGCCCATGGTGTACCCTGCCTTCGCCCGGAGATGCTGGGATTGGCTCCAGCCCCCGTGACCCCGACTAGCGGGAATAAGCGGTACGGATAATGAATGAATGAATGAATGAATAAATCCATAAAGACATTACTAGTTAGGTTCCCTGGAATCTGAGGTTCAGCGCCTGTTTGATTTTTTGTAAGTTTAGAAATTGTACTGAAGAGAATCAATCAGTGAGGCCAAGTATGCTGAGCGTGCTTTAGTGAGTGCCCTTTTGTACTCAATAAGGCTATCCTTCCAAGCACAGTGGAATACTTCCAGGTTAGTAGATCGCCACTTCCGCTCTAATTTACGTGCTAATTGTTTTAAGTTACGAGTTTGGTTGGTGTACCACGGGGCGAGCTTTTTAAATCTGGCCTTTGTATATTTGAGTGCAGCTACTATATCTAGAGCTGATCTACAGGTATTCTCTAAGCAGTCGGTTAGACTATCTAACTCCTCTGGATCTGGTGGCGAGTAGGCTAAAGTAGTTAAATCTGGCAGGGTTTCAATAAACTGTGTTGCGGTTGACGAATTTATCAAGCGTTTTAAACAATGCCGAGGAGACTGGCGGGTATTCAGGTTGAGATGTAGCTCGAATGAGATTAGACAGTGGAGATTGCTGCGGTCTCAGGAAGCATCTTTATGTTATCTACGTCTGTACCCAGCATCAAAATTAAATCTAAAGTATGATTGTGATAATGAGTAGGTCCTGTGACATTTTGTGTAATGCAGACAGAGTTCAATATTGAAGTAAATGCCTTTTGTAGCGGATCCTCCGCCTTCTCAAAGTGTATGTTAAAGTCTCCTACATTATTATTTTGTCACTGCATACCGCTAAATTTGCTGCAAAATCGTTGAAATCATTTATAAAGTCTGAGTAGGGCCCTGGCGGTCTGTACACATTAGTGAGTGAGAGAGCGTTCTTGTTTGTAGCCGGTCATATTGCTACTAATAATCGGATACGAGGTTTGAATGGTAGTTAAAATCTTTGGACGGACTATTTTAACTTTCCTATAATTTAATTTAACCCAGGGCATAGACACAGTCTCAATCCTGTAGGAACTTGTTGACGCCTCTTGGCAGCTCGCAGACAGCCCTCGCTCTTAGACTATGCTGCCGAGACATCACCCATGCGCCCCACTGTGAGGGCTCTAACACCAGAGTCGCGGAGGCACTAGCTCTCCCTGGTGCGTCCACAGCTACAACTGACTCTTGCTCTTTATCCATTAATAATGAGTGGACGCCGCGCTCTAAACTTTCCACTTTCGCCACGAGAGAAGTGACTAACTGGCACCTATCACAAATGCTATTGCTGTTACTGTCAGTGGCGAATGGGACTAAGCTAAACATGCCACACTCCGAACAGGCAAACAAACCAGCACAAGCCAGAGGAATATCAAAAAACTTATTGCGTTTAGCCGAATTTAGGAACTTATGCTAGCAGACTGTCTTTGTGGCAGGAACAGGCAACTGCTCTCCTCAACTGTGGTAAAACTACCTGTGAAAATAGTCTAGGAAGGCAGACAGTTAAGAACTGTAAGAAAATAGTTCATCCCAAAGGTGTTCTATAGGGTTGAGGTCAGGACTCTGTGTAGGGCAGTCAAGTTCATCCACACCAGACTCTGCCATCCATGTTTTTATGGACCTTGCTTTGTGCACTGATTCAAAGTCATGTTGGAAGAGGAAGAGGCCAGCTCCAAACTGTCTTGGTATGCTGAAACATTCAGAGTTCCTTTCACTGGAACTAAGGGGCCAAGTCCAGCTCCTGAAAAACAACCCCACACCATAATCCCCCTCCACCAAACTTGCCAGATGGAGAAGCGCGATTCGTCACTCCAGAGAATGTGCCTCCGCTGCTCTAGAGTCCAGTGG
The DNA here is from genome assembly GCA_020368025.1 of Brachyhypopomus occidentalis. Taxonomy (NCBI): domain Eukaryota; kingdom Metazoa; phylum Chordata; class Actinopteri; order Gymnotiformes; family Hypopomidae; genus Brachyhypopomus; species Brachyhypopomus occidentalis. The sequence goes on along the minus strand of JAGXOD010000292.1, from coordinate 16,987 downwards.
CAGCGTGCTTTACACCACTGCATCCGACGCTTTGGATTGCACTTGGTGATGTATGGCTTGGATGTAGCTGCTCGACCATGGAAACCCATTCCATGAAGCTCTATGTGCACTGTTCTTGAGCTAATCTGAAGGCCACATGAAGTTTGGATGTCTGTAGTGATTTACTCTGCAGAAAGTTGGTGACTTCTTCGCACTATGCGATCTGGACCCATACAATTTGTAAAGCTGCTTTGAGACAACATGTGTTGTAAAAAGCGCTATATAAATAAAATTGACTTGACTATGCGCTTCAGCATCTGCTGACCCCGCTCCGTCAGTTTTTGTGACCTACCACTTCATGGCTGAGTTGCTGTTGTTTCCAAACACTCCCATTTTCTTATAATACAGCTGACAGTTGACTTTGGAATATTTAGGAGCAAGGAAATTTCACGACTGGATTTGTTGCACAGGTGGCATCCTATCACAGTTACACGCTGGAATTCACTGAGCTCCTGAGAACAATCCATTCTTTCACAAATGTTTGTAAAAACAGTCTGCATGCCTAGGTGCTTAATTTTATACACCTGTGGCCATGGAAGTGATTGGAAAACCTGATTCCGATAACTTGGATGGGTGAGTGAATGCTTTAGGCAATATAGTGTATGTAACACTTATCAGTATGTAGTATTAACACCACAATGAATTGGCGATGGATGTTTGTGAAACAAAATGCTAATAAATATGCTGTCAAAAGTTAGTATGTGGAAGACTCTCAAATGACAAAAATGACATCTAATCACATAAATTATTTGTGTGTAATAGTGTTCAAAGATTTTTTATGATACCTTTCAGATTCTCTGTATTCAGTGCTCATTAAGCATGTATGCTATTTAATAGGGTGAAGATGTAAGCATGGGAATATGGATGGCTGCAGTGGGTCCTCACAAATATCAGGTCAAACAAACATTCAATTTGTTTTTGCAAAAATGAGTACATTGGAGACAGTACTAAGCCTTATTACTTATTATTATTAAGTGATGAACATACTTAATAATTTTAATGAATTAAAATGTTGTAGTTATTTTAAAACAAGTAACATACTTGAACATTTAATTAGGTACATCTACTCTATAGGTTTACTTAAAGAGTACCAGTCCATTGTTATTACATGTTTCAGTGTCCTCTTTTCCCACTCACTTTTTTCCTTCAAGGTCGGGTCCTCTACCAGAGACCTGGGAGCTTGTTGATTCTGTCTAGTTTCTTGGCCGGATACTCATAGGACTACATTCTTCTGGAATCTTCTTGGATAATATTCTTCAGATCTACTCAAGCTCTCCTAGTTTGGCAGTCACAGCCCTGAGCTCTCCAGTTACCATGTGAACCATTGGGATTGCTACATGGCCCTCACCTGCTGTATATCCATCACTACTATGTCCGGTTGGTTAGCTATTACCATTTTGCCAGTCTGTATCTGGAATTCCTAAAGGATCTTAGCTTGGAGATTCTCCAAACACCTTCCACTTTCACCTTGGAACTTCCAGCCCATACTCAGCACAGATGTATCTTTGTACTATACCAGCCACTTCATTATGGCGTTCCATTATTCTTTGCCTGCTAGAATCTTGCTATTGTTATGTGCTGCATTGTCTCAGCGGTATCTTTCCACAGTCTGCATCTGGGGCATGACAGATCCCAGCTTCTATTGATCTTGTGTTCAGAGCTTGTTCCTGTGCTGCCATAAATGGTGCCTCTGTGCCTAGTGCCTTCTCAGCCACTGGCCGGAGTTTTCAATATTAGCCACAGTGGTACATACCATGCATAGGTTTATCCACCCGTGATGGTTCCTGCACCTACTCATCTTCCTTTGGTTTCTGCTATCTGATGTACTCACTAAGCAACTCGTAACTTGGGATCAACCTCCTGGTATACTCCTGCATCTTGGTTGTTTCAAAGAGGATAGAGGCTGGATAGAGGCTCTGATGTTCATCTAGTCCTCAGCTTCCCCTCCTGCTTAGTGTACAGTCTTAAGAGTGCTAGATTTGGGATGAAATACTCCACATTGTGAACAGTTTCCTTGTCTTGGTATCAGTGGCTTCTATCTCCTTTTTTGGCCAGCTTATCGCGATGTAAGAGATTAAGTGAGAGAAGAACGGTGCCTTGGTACAACGAGCACATGCGTAGTCCCAAATGAGCCGTGCGAATCCTGGAGCGTAAATGGCGAAATTATAAGTTATAAGTATATAAATTATCATGGAAAAACAGCCTTATTGAATATAAGCATGCCCTCCATACGGCAAAATCCTCATACCTTTAATAGGTATTTAATAATACCTATTAATAGAAAAACACAAAAACAATCCAAAACTGTATCTAGCCTAACTAGGAATCATGACCAAATCGAATCCCTAATCCCACAGGAGTGCAGCAGTAACAATTTTATGAAGTTCTTTAATGATAAGTTAGTCAGTTATCTCAGACCCTGTCAACCTGCAAATGCACTCTGGCAGCTGTCTGGTCAGCTCTGATGCTCTTTTGGGTTCCTTTTCCCCAATTGGTCGTTTATTTCACTGGTAAAATCTGCCAAACCCTCCACATGAATTCTAGATGCCGTACTCATCTACTCAAAGAATTACTGCACAGTAATGTAGAACCTTTGCTAACTCTTCTCTGAGCCTAGGCTACATCCCCAAATCATTTAAACTTGCAGTCATCAAGCCACTAATTACAAAACCTGGTCTCAATCATCAGGAACTGTCCAGCTATAGGCCAACCTCTAATTTGTCATTCATTTCCAAAGTTCTAGAGAAAGTAGTTTCTTCGCATCTCTCTTCTTTCTTACAGACAGAACATGTCCTAGAGCTATTTCAGTCTGGATTTAGACCCCACCACAACACAGAAACTATGCTGACTAAAGTAGTAAATTACCTCTTAAAATGACATCTCTTTTCTAATGCTGTTTGACTCTTTTTTCTCTTTTTTAATGCTGTTTTAGTGCTACTTTTGACACCATTGATCACAACATTCTGCTGGATAGGCTGGAGACACTCATTGGCAAAATAGGTCAAGCATTCTACTGGTTAAAATCCTACCTGACAGATTGTTACGGATTTGTTCTTGTAAATAACGAATGCTCAGAACGTAGAAAGGTAAAATATGGTGTCCCACAAGGATCTGTATTGGGCCCATATTATTCTCATTGTATATGCTACCACTGGTCACAAACATATACAATGACATATACATATACAATATACAATGACAATTTCCATTTACATAATATTTCCAAGCTGAGACATTTACTTTCATTAGCTGATGCACAGAAGCTGGTCCATACCTTTGTCTCATCAAGATTGGACTACTGTAACGGTCTTCTAATTGGATGCTATCAACAGTCCTTAAAGAAACTCCAACTTGTACAGAATGCTGCAGCTAGAGCCTAACTAGGGCTAGAAAATTCACATTAGTCCTACTCTCTCTGCGTTGCACTGGCTTCTAGTTAAATAGCGAATTGATTTTTAAATTCTTCTGTTGACCTATAAGGCGTTTAATGGTCTTGCTCCACAATATCTTGAGTGAACTCATTGCATACTATAACCCATCTCGCCTTCTGCGCTCCCAAAATGCAGGACGCATTCATTTGCATGTACTTCACTTGCTCTTGTTAGTCTGCTACAACTGATACCCATACTCAATATCAGATCAGCAGCTCTGGTTTTGAACTTGGTGCATGGGTTCATTAGGTCTTGATTCCCAATTTCAGGGTATTGGGCTGATGTTTCCCCCTCTGACCTGTCATCCTGGCTCCCCCTTGAAATAACATTTGAATGTATTGTATCTTGTCAGTTTGTAGTTCTGAAAGTAGTTGCCTTTGTACTTGTTGTACATGTATGTTAATTAGCCACTGTTTTATTTGTGAGATGATATATAAGGTGGAGAGAGACAAAATTGCAGTGAAATTAGTATCCACACTAAGAGCACTAACAGCTTATTTGTTTAGAGCTAACAAGTTCTGTCTTAACAGAATATCTGTGGGAGTGTTCCTCTAAGGTCTTGCATTAAGAAAATCTCTCAAAGCATCTTCATTAGGGATTACCATGTATAAACTTTTAATGTCTATAGAAAAAAAAAAACAGTCGGCAGGTATTGTGTGTTTTCTCAGGCATTCAAAGATTTATAGCGAGTATATGTGTATGTATTTTATTGGTCACGAAAGTGGCCAATGAAGATTTTCTGGAGCAGTCATTATCTGTCCTCAGAATATAGTAGTAGTGCTAGCAATGTTTTATTACAACTTACAGCTATATAGCAGATGTACCTAAGAAAGTGAATAATCAGTGCATCCTGTCCTCTGAGTTGTAACCTCATCCTTTGTGTTGTGTGTAAACAGGATGCGGGCTGGCTGTGTGAGAAGGAATGCTATATGGACATGCTGTCATCACCCCAGCATACTGCTGAAGAGCTACGTTCTCTTTGGGACCAGAAGAGAGCTTGTGGGGACCCATGTGGCTGTGTCTGGGGCCACCATTGAAGCCTTTGGGAATCACTGTTTTGGGAATGAAAACAAGGACCTAAGCTGCTGTCCACCTCACTGACAAATACTAACTCTGCAGTTCTGTTAAATATCTGGTGTGAATATTTTAGATGCTTGATAGAAGAAGCATTAAAAATTGCTGTGAATGTCTTTGACCTGAGTGCACATCATGGAGGAGCACCAACAGGAGATATGCAACAGTGAACCAGTTTCCCTCAAGTGTATGTTTAATGCATTCATTTGTGAAACAATTTTACTGAGTCATACTTTAAAATCCTAGTCATGATCGTTCTCACTGTTTCACACATGCTTAATGGGTGTACCACCAGATGGAAAAAATAAAAAATACAGTGTTTTTAAAATTTTGAAGCTTTCCATTTATTCATCCTGTGACATGGCGTCCTGTGTTATTGGATGCAGACTTTAAATGACTGAAAGCCAGATTGACCTTTTATTGTCTGTGAATTTGCTGAGTTGGACAGTAAATTTTTCATTTCACTTATGACTTGATATATCCCCAAATAATACATGAAACCCTTTCTTTCAGAACATTATAAAAGTAAGAACAGATGAAAATTGCAAAGGTTTCTCCTTGTTCACTGATGAACAAAGACATTTGTCTGGATTTGCAATATTTGTTTATGCAGAGGCAGCATTAAGTGTGGATAAGAGTGACCATTATGCTAAAATAGCAAAAAGCTTCTGCATTTTCTCTTGGCGTGGATATGGTTTCCCCACTAGGAGCTGCATGGAACATGGAGAGCAAGAACATGGTGTATAAAATGTCTGTATTTGGTTGTAATCAATAAAGCTTTCCTTCTCTTTGAAGGGAGCCAGTTCCTTTTGATCTAAGTTGATAGTTTTAATAAAACCTAAACACACTCTGCTATTGTCAAACTAAAACTGAATAAATGTTAATCTAACTAAACTAAAAAGGTTCTAAAATCAATCTTTATCAATATTTTACAAAATGCTGGTAATAAAACAAATAACTGCAACAGTGATTTAAAGTCCAGGCTGGGGAACTGATGCACATGCCTGTGTTTTTATAATTCTAATACACTAGATTCAACATAGTGTTTCAACCTCTTCCATCATAACTGTGAGGAGAAGTCAAGTGAGAAAACACAAAAATGCAAGGCATCAGGTTTACATTTTTTTTTTTTTTTTTTTTTTTTTTTGGGCCCACCTCCACCCCCCCATCTTTGGAGGACAACTTTATTTTTATATAAGGATCAAATGAAATACATATCACATATAATATAATACAGAACAATAGTGATGAAAATAATTGGGGTGAGGTGGACCATACAGGATAGTAGAGAAAAGAAAAGAGGGGGAGAGAGAGTGAGTAGGGAAAAAACAGAAGGGCAGAAAGAACACAGCGCTAATGACCACTGCAATGGTTCATCAACTGCTGCTCCTGAAAGAAGAGCAGAAAGTGTGCCTAAGACATACAGCACAAATGACTGATGTGTGTGTACGTGTGAGTGTGTGTGTTTATGTAAGTGCACCCTAGGATATATGTACGGAATGCACTTACTAGCGAGGTTAGAAAGCTGCGATAACCTTCCGCCAGAGGCCAGAGGCAGGCAGAGAGAGACCAGGGGATCCCGCCCACCCGTGGCCCCTCCAGGGGCAGTGGAGCCCCAGGGCCGCACTTCCCAGTGATCCCCGCATGCCCGCCCCAGTGGCCGGAAATGGAGACCCCGGACAGCACCCCTCCAACCACGGGGCGCAGGCCCAGGGGAACCAGAGGAAACAGAGCCACCCCCCCCGGATGACCCCCCCCCCCCCCCCACGGGCCAGTAGCAAGGCCCCAGCGCCCCGCCCCGAGAACCGTCCAACACCCAGCAGGGCCCCCCTCCCGCCAAGGAGTCTCGAGCCGCCCCGACCACAACCGCCCAGGGGAGCGGGCCAATCGTCGCACCGAACACCAGGCCGGGCCCCGAAACCCCAAGGCGCCCCCTCTCTGGATGGGAGAAGTGACCACAGAGGAGCAGTCGCGTGAGGACCGGGCACGACAAGCCCCAGACCCAGAACCAGCTGTCCTCACACATACACTCCATGTCATATATACATTCACTCCCATATATATACCCACACACGTTCACCCGCACACCTTCACCCCCCCATATACTCCCCCACACCTTTGTTCACACCCTTATACACTCCTACATACCTATACACACCCTTTTATATACATCCTCTTTATGTGTCCACCCACACACAACCATATATATATACACACCCACCCATACTTGCCTTCCTATATGGACCCTCACACATATATACACCATGTACATCCCCATATACAAACATATACACTCCCCCACACCTTCACCCCTCTCCATATACATTCTAATGTACATATATACACCCACAAATATACGTACACATTTTACCCCAATACATGCACACACGCACTCATATATACACCCCCCTCCCAACACGTACATATTCATCCACCTATACAAAAGGGGACAAGACAAAGGACAAAGACACACACTCATCCACCTTCACATCCCCTCCGCGGCGGGGGCAAGTGGATGGCCCACCCAGGACCAGTAGCAGCTACAGGATGCCAAGCCCCCGCACCGGCATCCAATCTCTGCCCCGGCAGGGAGCAGGAAACGGGTGAGGGAGGTCCTTCCCTCCCTCCACCCCCAGTGCGGCGTTGTGTGTGGGTGTTGGTGTATATGAATGTATAGTAGTGCATGAGACTATGATGCAGTTAAAATTGGGGGGACAGGTGCTGGGACAGATGTGGGCAAAGTCCCAGGCCACTGGTCAGTGTATATCCACACCGTCCCCCCCAAAGGCCCTCAATGTCTAAAGTGCAGTAAAAACTGAGGGACAGACAATGGTGAGGAGATGATTGAGGCCATGGCAGTATGTCCGCCAAGTCGACCTCTGGATAACATGTCTGCCCCCCAGTATCCTAAATGTATGAATACTGTGTATGTGTTTGTACGTGTGGAGTGTGGAGGGTGGAGGAGGGGGGGAGGGGGAGAAACGTAGGACCAGAAGAGATAGTCCTCTGGAAGAGGAGAACCAGCTAACTAGCTGGCTCATTGGGCACCGCGTTCACCGACCCCCCCCCTCGAGGCAGGAAGAGGGCGCCTGGGGAGACCAGGGACACATCCCACGCCGCCACCGCATCCAAGCCCAGACCCCCACCACCCCCACCGCAGAGAGTAGCCTATCTAGCAATAGCAATCATACAACATTGGACATCCATATTGGCCCAAACACACATATACCCGCACATTCATCCCCCGTATACCCTGTATACCCCCACACACACACATACACTCACACACATTCATCTCATATATATACCCTCACACTCGTACACAGATACACATTCATCCCATATATACACCCCCAATCCCATCCACTTCTGCATACCCTCACCACATATGTGTATCACACCCATTCATGCACCTACACACACTCCTGCACACACACATACATCCACACCCCCATCCACACACACATACACTCCCACATACAACTCCCCCATATACTCAATCCCTCCAGCTGCATAACAATCACACGACAACAGACACAGGAGGACAGGAGCCATGCTGGTCCGAGCCCGGTACCCCGCGCCCCCAGCCCACCACAGATACCCCCCAATAGCCACCGCCCCACCCCCACCACCCAGGCACCCCAGAGCCCCAAGGTCCAGACCCGATGCCCCAACGCGAGGCAGACCGACCCACCCCACCCGGCGGCGCGACCGCCGCGGCGCAGGCCCCCCCCGCACGGGCAGGGACCCAGCACGGGGTCGGGCGCCCCCAGGGACTGGGCCCCGGTCCCGCCATCTAGCCCCGCAGGGGGAGGCCAGCCATCCCGGTAAGGGATAGCACCTGCTCCCCCCCCCCCCCCCACCCCCAAACCCCAGAGCCAAGAGGCAACGCCCCCCCGAGTCCCCCCCCCCGACCAGGGCAAACACACAGACACCCCCCGGGTTGCCAGCCCCGACCCTCCAGCCCCGGAAGCCGCCGGCACGAGCAGTCTCTCCAGAGTCAACCCCCAGCCACCAACTAGTCCATCCGGAAGTTGGAGCCCCAGCCAACCACCCCGACTAGCTAATGGAACTGATCAGTGGGAACCAAAGGGAATTAAATTCCTCCAACTGGTCTTTAGAGGAAGCAGACATTCTCTCCAAACTGATGTGATCGATTAATAAATTTTTGTAATGAGTAATATGCAAGTTCTTTTTTTTGCTTTCCAATTAATGAGGATGGTTTTCTTGGCGATGCATAAGGCAGTGAGGACTATGTGCGATGTGTTTGCCTCCATAGCCAATTCACTGACGTCTCCTAAGATGCACAGTCTGGGGAAGTTGGGATGCAGCATTTAAACCATGTGGACAAATCCGCACATATCTTCTGCCAGAATTCTTGAACAGGCCCACAATCCCATATAGCATGCAAATAGTTATCAATTACATTGCCTGTACAGTGGGTGCATATGTTTGACTGTGCTAGGCCCATTTGGAACATCCTTTGTCCTGTATAGTGCGTTCTATGAAGTACTTTGTATTGTATAAGTTGTAAGTTGGGGCTTTTACTTATTTTGAAGATATTTGTACATATATCTGTCCAAATGTTTTGATCTGGATTGATAGAAAGGTCTCGTTCCCATTTGGCTATTGGAAGGGGAGATGGAGTCATCAAATTTTAACAATAATTTATAAAGTTTTGATAATAATTTAGGAGTACATAGATTTAAAAATTCAGTTACCCATGTTGATATTTCCAAATTCAGTTGATTGGGATTAAATCTCTCCTGAATGATGGACTTCAATTGTTGATATTCAAGAAATCTACTGTTGTTTATTCCATATTCTGATACAAGTTCCTGAAATGTGACAAAGTTTCCATCTTTAATAACATGTTCTAAATGTTTTATTCCCTTATCATGCCATGTTGTGAAATGTAGTACTTTCTTATTCTGACAAATGTCTGGATTGTTCCAAATGGGTGTTAGCTTGCATGGGATAAGTGGGGACTGGGTTAGTTTTAGAAATTCCCACCAGGCTGTCAGTGAAGTATTTATGCTAAGGCTTTTAAAACAGTCATGACGCTTAATATTAGGGCTAATGTAAGGTAGGTCTGAGAGTTTTATTTTCCTACAAAATGCCTGTTCCAGGTCCAACCATGGACTGTCTATTAAGTCGCGTTTGATCCATTTTGAAATGTACTGTAATCTATTGGCTAAGAAATAATGATAAAAATTTGGTAGTTCTAAGCCACCATTGAGTTTTGGCTTTTGCAAAGTTTTCAGACTTATTCTTGATGGCTTGCTTTTCCATAGAAATTTTGAGATGTTTGAATCTAAGGACTTAAACCAAGCAACAGAGGGTTTATTTGGGATTAGTGAGAATAAATAGTTTACTTTTGGTAGAATCATCATTTTAATGGTAGCGACTCTACCTATGAGTGATATAGGTAAAAGCGTTCCAACGTTTGAGATCATCTTCTATTGTTTTTAATAGAGGGACATGATTTAACTGTACTAAGTCTGAAAGTCTAGCAGAGACGTGTATGCCTAAATATCTAATATTTCCTGGTTGTAGTGGGATGGTGGTCGTATTCTGTAAACTACAATTTATAGGTAAAACTACTGATTTACCCCAATTGATGGAATATTCTGATATAGAAGAAAACCCGTCTATAAGTTTAATTGTATTCTGAAGAGAAGCTTGTGAGTTCTCTAGGAAAAGTAATACATCGTCTGCATAAAGACTTATCTTATGGTTGGAAGTTTCTGTATTAATTCCTTTAATACTTGCATTTTGTCTAATTGCTGCTGCTAATGGCTCTATGAAGATAACAAAAAAAGCGAGGGTGATAGTGGACAGCCCTGCCTGGTGCCCCTCTGCAGAGTGAAGCTTTGTGAAGTGATATCATTTGTCCTAACGCGTGCGTTAGGAGAGCTATGTAAAGTTTTGATCCAGTTTATGAAGGATGGACCGAATCCAAATTTTGTAGAGCTGCTAGTAAATATTTCCAGTTTACCCGGTCAAATGCTTTTTCTGCATCTAAGGATACAATGGTTGTCTCTAATTTGTTAATTGTGCAGTAATCTATTGTATTTATAAGTCTGCGTGTATTGTTGGCTGATTGTCTACCCTTGATAAAACCTGTTTGGTCTGGATGTATTATAAGTGGGGTGATTTTCTCTAATCTTCTGGCAAGAACTTTGCAAATAATTTTAAGATCTACGTTAATGAGTGAAATTGGGCGATAGCTAGAAGGAAGTGTGGGGTCTTTGCCTGGCTTCAGAAGTAGGCTAATGTTAGCAGAATTCATGTCTGGGGACAATATGTGATCATTTTGAATTTGAGTTACCATTCTAAAAAAAGTTGGTTCTAGCACAGCCCAGAATTCTTTGTAGAATTCCACCGAAATCCATCTGGGCCCGGGGCTTTATTATTTGGTAGTTGCTGTAGAGCTTCATGTAATTCTGCTAATGCAAGTGGTGAATCCAAGGCAACAACTTGTTCGTTTTTTAGCTTTGGGAGATTTATATTATTGATAAATTCTTCAATAGCTGTATCAGATGGGTTAGTCTGTGATGAATACAAAGTTTTGTAAAACTCTTTAAAAGCTTTATTTATTTGTTGTGGATCATGGGTAATGTTCCCAATTGAGTCTTTAATAGAAGAAATAGTAGTTTTTTTTTTTTATTAAGCTTTAACTGGTTAGCAAGGAATTTTCCGATTTATTACTATATTCAAAGTTCTGCCAACGCAGCCTTTGCAGTAAAAATTGTGTCTTTTTATCTATTGTTTCATTTAATTCTAGTTTGAGTTTTCTTAGCTTGCTCATTGTGTGTTCTTGTGGTGAAGCAGCATAAGCAGCTTCTAAAGATTTTATTTTTTCTTCCAATTCTAATACCATTGTTTTTTCTCTATTTTTCTTATGTGTGCAGTAGGATATTATTTTCCCACGCATTACTGCCTTCCCTGCTTCCCAAAGAACACACGCTGAAGTTCCTGGCAGATCGTTATTTTCTAAATATGTTGACCATTCCTTTTTGAAGTAATTAATGAAATCTTGTTCTTTAAGTAATGATGTATTTAATCTCCAATTTCTAGTTGCTGGTGTGGTTTTTTTTCTGTGTCAAAGAGAGAGAGACCGGTGCATGATCACTGATAGTGATAGGATGAATCTGAGTGTCTGTGACATCTTTCATAATGGAATTGCTAACTAAGAAGTTGTCTATACGAGAATGTGAGTGGTGTACTGCTGAAAAGAAGGTGTAATCCCGGAGAGTGGGGTGATGTGAGCGCCACGCATCAGAGAGCCCAAAATCGTTCATATATTGTTTTAGAGTGTCTGCAGACTGCCAGTTCCTTTGACTCATTGCTGCACTGAGCCTGTCGATATCTGAATGAAATACCAGATTGAAGTCTCCTCCTATTATTAGTTTGGTGTCAGAGTGATCAGAGAGTGCAGTGAAAATATTATGAAAAAAGGAGGGGTCGTCAACATTTGGCCCATATATATTAACAATACATAAATGCATATTTAGAATAGACAAGTTAAGTATTATAAATCTACCGTCTGGGTCTGTTATACTGTTGCTAATGGAAAAGTTTATCCTTCTGTTAATTAATATGGCCACCCCCTTTGTTTTGAGTTGTAACAGGCTGAGTACAAATGTGGGAACTGAGGAGAGGTCAGTGTGTATGTAGGTGTTTTGGACATATGTGTTTCCTGTAGGAAGACAATATCTGCTTGTAAGTCGTTTAGCCGATTAAAAATTTTTAATCTCTTTTCTCTCGAACCAGTTCCACGTACATTCCATGTAACAAACTTCAATGAACTCATGTTAAGACTAGCTGTTTGAGTGTTGGATGTTTGCTAAAGATGTGTTTGTTGTACATCTGTGTTGTGCACCTGTGTTGTTTGTTTTTGTATGTATCTGCGCTATATGTCTGTAAGTGTTTGTGCCTGCCTGTATTGGTTGTGTGTGTGTGCCTGCCTGTATTGGTTGTGTGTGTGTGTGTGTGTGACTGGTAGGTATGCTGTGTGTGTGTGTGTGTGTGTGTGTGTGTGTGTGTGTAGGTATGCCTGCATGTATGTGTGTGTGTGTGTGTGTGCACATATAATACCTTACAGTCTTGAAAGTGAGTAAACAGATCGCTGGTTGAGTGCAGAAAGAGGAAAAGAGGGAAAGGGAGAGAAGGTGATACATAAGATGAAAGTGCATATACAACAAAAAAGAAGGGATAAACAATTCAGATTTAAGAAGAAGGGAAACATTAAAATTTTTTCGGTACTTAGCCGATTAGACCGGTGTTAGTTATTTTATCTTAGACATGTCTTTAAGTAATAGGTGGAACGTAATACATCATAAATAATCCGGATAACGGCGTCGGTGTTGATACAGATCACCTGATTAGAAGAGCCATGGTGTAACGCTTATGTCGCGGTAGAGTTGACCGTTAACGTAGAGTTTGTCCACTGCGATAACTGCCCGGGAGCCTCCTTGCATAAAATTTTTGCGGATGGGGAACAGGACCTTGCGACGTTCCAGGATCTCCTTGGGGAACTGGTCGTTAATACTGAAGTTTGTTCCCTTCAGCTCCCGGCCGCGGCTCTTTAGTAGTTCTTTATGCTTGTAGTGTTCGAACTTGGCCACGATCGGTCTGGGTCGTCGTGCATCCGGCCGTTTCCCCCCCAGGCGGTGAACGCGGTGAAAACTGATGTTTTTAACGGTGTCTTCTGGGATTTTCAGGTGAGTGTGTATGAATGACTTAATTGCAATCTCAGGGTCTTCGTCTGCTTTCTCAGGAATACCTGAAAATACTAAGTTATCTCTCATGCTGCGGGACTGGAGATCGATGACCGTTTCTTTAATTTTTTTATTTTCTTCCGAGAGCCGGGTCATTCCCTCGTTGAGCGATTTCACCGACTCTCTGAGAACCGTGTTTTCTGCAGCGAGTGCTTCTACCTGCTGCTGGCTGAACTCCACTGATTCCCGCAAAGCCTGGAACTCTTGGTGGAGAATTTCCACTAGAGCCAGGCGCACGTCAAACCTAGATAGTTTGTTGTTAATGGACTCTAGAATGTCTGCCGTGCTGCAGGTATGTGGGGAGGCCGCTCCTGGGGAAGCTTCGGGGCGACTCCTCTTGGTGGATGGCGTCTTGCTGTCCGGTTTGCTCATTATAAATCTTTCGAAGCAATCGTCTATATAGAAAAGTATATTGTCCAGATCCTCTGCGCGGTGCTCCAGAGTGGTGGAGTTTGTTGGGAATATTTAGAATATACAAGATAACACCAAGATAACACCTAGAAATAACTACTTATTTTTAAGTTGTCTAAAATTAAGCTAGCGGGATATAAAGAAATTTGCTTGTAAATTTGTTAGCAGTGGCCTGCCGCCATTTTCAAAAGCTCCGCCTTCTACCTTCTTCCGGTTTGGAGTTTTCCGTCTACTCTGTCATTTCCCGTAATGCAAGTGCCAAAGGAAAACGATCCACAAAGTGTTTACATCATGCAAGGGTCAACCAGATATCTACATGGTGACATGAGATGGCCCAGGAGAGAAAGACATAGGGGAGTTTAATATTAATGGCTCAGTGAAAAAAAGTCATTCTTAAAACCTGAAAGGGGTATTTGTATCTCTGACGACAATAATGCCTAGGGCGAAGAGGTGTCATAGGTAGGTTATGCGGCAGTATCCTGTAGAATTTGTGCCAAGTTCTCAAATGTTTGTAGCAAGGAGGGAAATAAAAAAACTATAGATAAGAGAGTCAGGCAGTAACATAGAATTCCAACATGAGGAGGAGAGAGTGAGAAGAATTATGAGATCCAAGGATGTTCTGAAGCAAAATCAATGCATCTTGAGTATCTGGCCACAATGGAATGGGTTCACGCAGTGGTTACTGGCAAGAGGACAGGCAAGAAAAACTCAAGCCAGTGAATTCAGTTCAAAGCAGCAGCACAGCAGTGACACTAGGAATGGAACAGGATGTTGACAGAATAGAACTGGGTGGTTCTTGGCATGAATAGGGCAGGACCTGGGGATGAAGAAGAGACGGGGTTGGATAAAGGTTGGGATGGGATGAATCCAGGGCTGCAGGTAGCAGTTGCAACTGGGCTGGGGTGCAAAACTTGAAGCATGAGGAAAGGAAGCATGAGCAGAGACTGTAAACTTGTGGGGAGCAGGACCAGAGTACTTACTGGAGTGGCAGGTACTGTGCCAACAGATGTCATGTGGCTTATTGGATAGAACAGGAGAACACTGGTAAAGTGTTTCTGACATGTCAGCCTCCATATACATGTCAAAAGCAATGAAAAACATCGTATTAATTAGCTTCCAAGCTAGCAAACTATTTTGCAAACATTTACAATGTTGTGGAAGTCTGTTTAGTTTCACAATTTTCTTCTCCTGACTTGACAGTTGTCCAAAAGATGACCAATGACACTGTACACAAGCAGGGCAAGACACAAAAGGTCATTGCTTAAAGAGGCTGGCTGTTCACAGAGCTCTTCATGATATTTCATGATATTCTCATTTCATGACCAGCACTTGTACAGGTTTGGTGAAGTATTTGGTACTATTAGCACAGAATTTGTGCTGGTGTAACATCCTTACTCCGCCCTCACCCTCATTACCGTGCCCTTGTCCCACCTTGTTTTCATTTCCATGGTTTCCCCCGCTGTCTGTCACGCCCCTGCACTGTTTTTTCCCTGCCCCCGTTATTATTCGTTCCACCTGTGTCTCGTTTCTAATTCCCTGTCTCTGTGTATTTAGCTTCATCTGTCCTGGCTTTTGTTGTCGGTCGTTTGTTGTAAGTCCATCATGTTTCCTTGCCTTGTTAGCGGTTCACATCGTATAGTTATTGCTTTGCTCTGTGTTTCCCATAGTTGTTGTATAGCCTGTTTTCCCTAGTCTTCTGGTGTGTTCTGTTAGCTTCAGGATCTCTCTCACCTGCTGACGCTGCTACCTGCTGACGCTGCTACGTGCTGACGCTGCTGTGGAGTGTTTTTTGCCTACCCTTTTTTCTATCTGTTTAATTACGTCTGATACATCTACAAATATTTTGTGGACTTTGTGGACATATTTACGCATAACTCCGGCTACAACAACCTCCACAAGCCATCGAAAAAACATTCAAAGTTCATCTCAACCGAAGCTAAGTATCTTTAGTATTTCACCATGTCTGAGTCGCCTGTTGTTTGTGTGGAGTGTGGCATGTTTAGCTACTCTTCTTCCGTCAGTAGGGATAATTTTGTTTGTAACAAGTGTAGATTAATTATTAGCATGACGGAGAAGATTTCGCTTTTAGAGGAGCGCATCCGGGCTTTAGAGAGTCCTAAAGAGTCGGTAGCACCTAGCGTAGCACCTAGCGTAGCAAGCCCGGTTGCCACCACCGTAGCTATCGTGATGGCGAGTCCCCAACTCGACATTAGAGCCCTCGCAGGCGGGGCGAATGGGTGACGCTCGGCGGCATAGCCGTAAGGCTGAGCACCGTTCTACTCAGATTCCCGTGTCAAACAGGTTTGCCCCACTCAGTAATACACCGACTGAGCGACCTGTTAAAAGAGCTCTGGTAATAGGAGATTCCCAGCTCCGACACGTGAATATAGCGACCCCTTAGAGACACCAGCGGCCATAGTTAAGTGTATCCCGGGGCTAGAGCGCCTGACATCAGGGCTAATCTTAAGGTGCTGGCTAATCGTAAATATTCAAAGATAGTGGTACACGTCGGCACCAATGATGTGGGTTTGAGACAGTCCGAGATCACTAAGGGTAATGTTAAGAGGTGTGTGAGTTAGCGGGGACTATGTCAGATGCCATAATATGCTCTGGTCCCATTCCAATTCGGCGTGGCGCCCGAAACCTACAGCAGGTTATTGGCGCTACACCGCTGGATGTCTAAATGGTGCTCAGAAAACAACGTGGGTTATATAGATAATTGGGCGCGTTTTGAGGGCAGGCCTGGCCTTTTTGAAGCGAGACGGCATTCACCCTTCTTGGGAGGGTGCTGCTCTCATTCCGTAGCATATCTGCTAGGCTTACTAGTGGTAGTGTAGGACTTGTAAGTGGGGATTGACAAACCAGAGCCGAGGCCAGGCAGCAGACACAAAGGCTAAACCGACTGCTAGCTGCAAAGAGACGTCACCTAGGTCACACTGGATTGAGACTGTCAGTTCCTCGAGTACCAAAAAATAACTCTCGCAAAGTTAGTAGACAAAATTTAATCAATGTTAAATTGGATTATGCTCCCTTGGAGAGTAGTTTAAATCTGAAACTAGGACTGCTAAATATTAGATCCCTGTCATCTAAAAGCATTGCTGGTTAATGAAATGATTACCGATCATAATCTATGCATGCTCTGCTTGACGGAAACCTGGACCCGGCCAGATGATTATATGGCCCTAAATGAAGCCTCTCCCTCTGGCTATAGATATGTTCATAACCCCCGTCCAAATGGTCGAGGAGGTG
>JAGXOD010000291.1:0-26432 GCA_020368025.1 Brachyhypopomus occidentalis | reverse complement strand
ATTAGGGGCTGTGATGTCCATTCACCATAGGTGCCCAAATCCTCCCACCCTGTCAGCCCCACTTTGCCCCACCCTATGAGATGGGCCCTTTGACTTAGAGGTTTCAAATTTAGCATGGATTTAAAGTGGAGGATGTGCTCTTTTAAGATATACAGTGACAATCATTGTATCTTGCCCAGAAGCTGAGAAACCTGGCTCAGATTGGAGCAGATCAGCAGCAAGCAGATTCTCTCAAGCTGGGAACTGCAACTTATAAGTTGCAAGCTCCCGACTTCTCAACCTCCAGCATGTGGGAGATATTTTGCATTTTGCATCCGAATTGAACATTCTTAAGCTGCACCAGGTGCACAGAGAGTGTCTGGGGAAGGCTTAGATTGTCCTGCTGGAGAGGCGTGCGGCCACACCCAAGCCTTGACCTGTACGGGCCGTGTGGCACTGCCTGGCACCATTGCATTGGCGCAATGTGAGGATGAAAAAATTCATTAATAATCAGAAAATGGTCCGATTTCAAAACGGACAGCGGCAATCATTTCCTGAGTGTGAGACGCACGCGCCGGTATCCATATTAGGGGCTGTGATGTCCATTCACCATAGGTGCCCAAATCCTCCCACCCTGTCAGCCCCACTTTGCCCCACCCTATGAGATGGGCCCTTTGACTTAGAGGTTTCAAATTTAGCATGGATTTAAAGTGGAGGATGTGCTCTTTTAAGATATACAGTGACAATCATTGTATCTTGCCCAGAAGCTGAGAAACCTGGCTCAGATTGGAGCAGATCAGCAGCAAGCAGATTCTCTCAAGCTGGGAACTGCAACTTATAAGTTGCAAGCTCCCGACTTCTCAACCTCCAGCATGTGGGAGATATTTTGCATTTTGCATCCGAATTGAACATTCTTAAGCTGCACCAGGTGCACAGAGAGTGTCTGGGGAAGGCTTAGATTGTTCTGCTGGAGAGGCGTGCGGCCACACCCAAGCCTTGACCTGTACGGGCCGTGTGGCACTGCCTGGCACCATTGCATTGGGCGCAATGTGAGGATGAAAAAATTCATTAATAATCAGAAAATGGTCCGATTTCAAAACGGACAGCGGCAATCATTTCCTGAGTGTGAGACGCACGCGCCGGTATCCATATTAGGGGGCTGTGATGTCCATTCACCATAGGTGCCCAAATCCTCCCACCCTGTCAGCCCCACTTTGCCCCACCCTATGAGATGGGCCCTTTGACTTAGAGGTTTCAAATTTAGCATGGATTTAAAGTGGAGGATGTGCTCTTTTAAGATATACAGTGACAATCATTGTATCTTGCCCAGAAGCTGAGAAACCTGGCTCAGATTGGAGCAGATCAGCAGCAAGCAGATTCTCTCAAGCTGGGAACTGCAACTTATAAGTTGCAAGCTCCCGACTTCTCAACCTCCAGCATGTGGGAGATATTTTGCATTTTGCATCCGAATTGAACATTCTTAAGCTGCACCAGGTGCACAGAGAGTGTCTGGGGAAGGCTTAGATTGTCTTGCTGGAGAGGCGTGCGGCCACACCCAAGCCTTGACCTGTACGGGCCGTGTGGCACTGCCTGGCACCATTGCATTGGGCGCAATGTGAGGATGAAAAAATTCATTAATAATCAGAAAATGGTCCGATTTCAAAACGGACAGCGGCAATCATTTCCTGAGTGTGAGACGCACGCGCTGGTATCCATATTAGGGGGCTGTGATGGCCATTCACCATAGGTGCCCAAATCCTCCCACCCTGTCAGCCCCACTTTGCCCCACCCTATGAGATGGGCCCTTTGACTTAGAGGTTTCAAATTTAGCATGGATTTAAAGTGGAGGATGTGCTCTTTTAAGATATACAGTGACAATCATTGTATCTTGCCCAGAAGCTGAGAAACCTGGCTCAGATTGGAGCAGATCAGCAGCAAGCAGATTCTCTCAAGCTGGGAACTGCAACTTATAAGTTGCAAGCTCCCGACTTCTCAACCTCCAGCATGTGGGAGATATTTTGCATTTTGCATCCGAATTGAACATTCTTAAGCTGCACCAGGTGCACAGAGAGTGTCTGGGGAAGGCTTAGATTGTCCTGCTGGAGAGGCGTGCGGCCACACCCAAGCCTTGACCTGTACGGGCCGTGTGGCACTGCCTGGCACCATTGCATTGGGCGCAATGTGAGGATGAAAAAATTCATTAATAATCAGAAAATGGTCCGATTTCAAAACGGACAGCGGCAATCATTTCCTGAGTGTGAGACGCACGCGCCGGTATCCATATTAGGGGCTGTGATGTCCATTCACCATAGGTGCCCAAATCCTCCCACCCTGTCAGCCCCACTTTGCCCCACCCTATGAGATGGGCCCTTTGACTTAGAGGTTTCAAATTTAGCATGGATTTAAAGTGGAGGATGTGCTCTTTTTAAGATATACAGTGACAATCATTGTATCTTGCCCAGAAGCTGAGAAACCTGGCTCAGATTGGAGCAGATCAGCAGCAAGCAGATTCTCTCAAGCTGGGAACTGCAACTTATAAGTTGCAAGCTCCCGACTTCTCAACCTCCAGCATGTGGGAGATATTTTGCATTTTGCATCCGAATTGAACATTCTTAAGCTGCACCAGGTGCACAGAGAGTGTCTGGGGAAGGCTTAGATTGTCTTGCTGGAGAGGCGTGCGGCCACACCCAAGCCTTGACCTGTACGGGCCGTGTGGCACTGCCTGGCACCATTGCATTGGGCGCAATATGAGGATGAAAAAATTCATTAATAATCAGAAAATGGTCCGATTTCAAAACGGACAGCGGCAATCATTTCCTGAGTGTGAGACGCACGCCCGGTATCCATATTAGGGGGCTGTGATGGCCATTCACCATAGGTGCCCAAATCCTCCCACCCTGTCAGCCCCACTTTGCCCCACCCTATGAGATGGGCCCTTTGACTTAGAGGTTTCAAATTTAGCATGGATTTAAAGTGGAGGATGTGCTCTTTTAAGATATACAGTGACAATCATTGTATCTTGCCCAGAAGCTGAGAAACCTGGCTCAGATTGGAGCAGATCAGCAGCAAGCAGATTCTCTCAAGCTGGGAACTGCAACTTATAAGTTGCAAGCTCCCGACTTCTCAACCTCCAGCATGTGGGAGATATTTTGCATTTTGCATCCGAATTGAACATTCTTAAGCTGCACCAGGTGCACAGAGAGTGTCTGGGGAAGGCTTAGATTGTCCTGCTGGAGAGGCGTGCGCCACACCCAAGCCTTGACCTGTACGGGCCGTGTGGCACTGCCTGGCACCATTGCATTGGGCGCAATGTGAGGATGAAAAAATTCATTAATAATCAGAAAATGGTCCGATTTCAAAACGTACAGCGGCAATCATTTCCTGAGTGTGAGACGCACGCGCCGGTATCCATATTAGGGGCTGTGATGGCCATTCACCATAGGTGCCCAAATCCTCCCACCCTGTCAGCCCCACTTTGCCCCACCCTATGAGATGGGCCCTTTGACTTAGAGGTTTCAAATTTAGCATGGATTTAAAGTGGAGGATGTGCTCTTTTAAGATATACAGTGACAATCATTGTATCTTGCCCAGAAGCTGAGAAACCTGGCTCAGATTGGAGCAGATCAGCAGCAAGCAGATTCTCTCAAGCTGGGAACTGCAACTTATAAGTTGCAAGCTCCCGACTTCTCAACCTCCAGCATGTGGGAGATATTTTGCATTTTGCATCCGAATTGAACATTCTTAAGCTGCACCAGGTGCACAGAGAGTGTCTGGGGAAGGCTTAGATTGTCTTGCTGGAGAGGCGTGCGGCCACACCCAAGCCTTGACCTGTACGGGCCGTGTGGCACTGCCTGGCACCATTGCATTGGGCGCAATATGAGGATGAAAAATGTGAGGATGAAAAAATTCATTAATAATCAGAAAATGGTCCGATTTCAAAACGGACAGCGGCAATCATTTCCTGAGTGTGAGACGCACGCGCCGGTATCCATATTAGGGGGCTGTGATGGCCATTCACCATAGGTGCCCAAATCCTCCCACCCCGTCAGCCCCACTTTGCCCCACCCTATGAGATGGGCCCTTTGACTTAGAGGTTTCAAATTTAGCATGGATTTAAAGTGGAGGATGTGCTCTTTTAAGATATACAGTGACAATCATTGTATCTTGCCCAGAAGCTGAGAAACCTGGCTCAGATTGGAGCAGATCAGCAGCAAGCAGATTCTCTCAAGCTGGGAACTGCAACTTATAAGTTGCAAGCTCCCGACTTCTCAACCTCCAGCATGTGGGAGATATTTTGCATTTTGCATCCGAATTGAACATTCTTAAGCTGCACCAGGTGCACAGAGAGTGTCTGGGGAAGGCTTAGATTGTCTTGCTGGAGAGGCGTGCGGCCACACCCAAGCCTTGACCTGTACGGGCCGTGTGGCACTGCCTGGCACCATTGCATTGGGCGCAATATGAGGATGAAAAAATTCATTAATAATCAGAAAATGGTCCGATTTCAAAACGGACAGCGGCAATCATTTCCTGAGTGTGAGACGCACGCGCGGGTATCCATATTAGGGGGCTGTGATGGCCATTCACCATAGGTGCCCAAATCCTCCCACCCCGTCAGCCCCACTTTTTTTACATAAAAACCTAAAAAAAAAATTCCATTGCTTTATTCTTGGTGTGGACATTAAAGGGTTAATTCAAGCATTTAAAAGATTGAGCCGATGCAGAGTACTAGCCTAAAATAACACACACATACACATATGTATGCACTTAATAAATGCATTCATTAAATACTTTAATAATAATACATTATTAATTGGTTATCTGATGTCTATATAGATTGTATGCAACTTTCGTCAAACCACTTTTTTCTAACGTTTGTAACGTATGCGGCCCAAACAAAAATTACTGGGTTGCCTGCTGTTTGTGGGTTGGTAGGCACTGAGGATACACAAACATATGTGGACAAGCACTCAAAAAGTTACGTTTTCATATGTTCCCTTTAAATAATGGCTACACTCGTGAATGAATGAAATATAAAGTTGCAAAGTTGGCTTGTAAGAAAATATTAAAATAATAACGAAAACGTCTGACCAAATTAGCCTTAAATAAAACGGCAATGCATTATGGGTCATTTTAATCCTTTACTCTGCAACAGGTCATTCTTTTGCCAGCATTTGCCTTTCCCCCCTTTACGTTGCTAAGTGTGTTTCTGCATATCGTAGTCATGGATAAAAACATGTTTTGACATAAACGTAGATCGCCAAGGTGAAAGAGGCTCCAGGCAACAAAAAAAAGCTAAAATCCGTCAGTCGTTTACCGACCCTCAAAGAGACAAAACGCTGTTGCATTTGCTCGGGAAAAAATCAACAAATCAATTTATCCAATTAATATCTTCAACAAATTAATATATCCAGTTAATATCTTCAACAAATTAATATTTAATAATCAATATATTTTCTAATCAATATATTCAACAAATTAATATCTCCAATTAACATCTTTAATCTGTTTAAAATGAGGTTTTCCCTGCCTTTCATTCGGCTGCGACCAGTGGTCCTTTGTGCCACTGGAATTTCGGCCATTGCCGTTACGTCTTTTCTCGTTTACAGGTGGCGGGTCCGGGATCGGCAGCAGACGGAAGTCGAAGCTGCAGCGCATACCGACCCCTGCGACGGTAAATTAGGGAGCTAGCGAGGAGCGCACCGTTATATTCGCAAGCTAGTTTGCTACATTAAACTAGCTACTTATCATAACTTGGTTGCTACGTGAACCATCTTACAATTTGAACTAGGTTGTATCAAGGTACACATTTTTTAATATTTCAGTGTTTTTTTTTTACATTTTCCTTAGGAAATGATCGGGAGCCTTTTCCGTTGTCTATGTAGTTACTTCTGTATGAAAGTGTCTGGCACTGTCGGTGTGTCCACAAACCTTTGTTGTGTCTTTCTGTGAATAGCACCATCTGAAGGCAAAAGTGTGTTTGTGTGTCAAAGCTGGTGCATGTGCGCTAACGTTCAGTTTTCATCATGTGTTGTAGCTGGAGCGTACTACCCCCGCCCAGCCCCAGTTCACGCCCTCTGTCCTCGTCATCACTATCCTTGTACCCCAGCAACAGCAGGTTCCGCCCCCACAGCAACCAGCGGCCCCGACCAAACGGGAACGCAAACAGGTAATTAAATATAAACAGGTATATTTATATATATATATATATTCAGTCGCCACCACCTCCTGTCTCTATGGCGACATACAAGGCGCCAATGTCAGTCCCATCATAAACTTCTCTGGTGATGCTCAGCAAGTGTTGCACGTTATGATTCTGCAGAACCTGCGGACTGTAGTAAGACGGTGCTGACAGTTAGTCTTGTGGATAATAATGTTATGTGGTGGAGTTTTCTGTAGCTCCAATGATGGTCTTGGTCAATTAGTTACACCATGGCTATTGCACTGAAGATCTAATGTCTACAGGGCTTACACTGCACAGAAGTTACTTCAGTTATTAGGATGCCTCTGAAACTCTGATATTACAATCTCTATGGTAATATGTTACGTTGCTGCTGTAATAACAGTGCTGCTTATATTGAGGTGGTCTTGAATGTTGAATTTGATTCATAGGTGGGTGGGGGTTTTTATTGGGGATTATTATTGACAGTATCCAGTAAATGAAATTTCAAAGAGATTTTCTAAGTAGAAATGCATCATCTGGTTGGGTTTGTTGCGTGAACTTTGACTCTCTGGCATGAACTCGTTTCCCCTCGCTGTACTGTTACACATGCACATATATACATATATAATCTTAAAAATATTAATGAATATTAATTGAAAGACCAAAGCAAAAGAGTAAGGAAGAATAGTACAACCCTGTCTGTCTGTATCTGTATCTCTCTTTTCAAACTGCTTTTGCACTTCTTCCTTCTTATCCTGAAAACTTGATCTTTCTTTTTTTCTCTCCTGCCTCTCCCTCCTCCATCCACTGCTAATCTCTCCCCCCCCTATGTTTAGATAAGGATTCGAGACCCTAATCAGGGCGGGCGAGACATCACGGAGGAGATCATGTCCGGAAGATACGGCGCCTCCACACCCCCCAGGTAACACTGGAGCATACAGGCATCCTGACTGGTAGCCCACCACTCACTGAAGCAAACACCTCATTCTGAACTGGGCTGTACCACAAGGATACTGTTTCATACCCTTCTGCCTTCCCTTTGCTTTCTGGTTCATGGGTTTGGCATTCAGGTTATATTTACTCAAAATGATTTCTGTCTTGGCACACTCACCTATGCCTGTAGATCTCTCTCTCTCTCTCTCTCTCTCTCTCTCTCTCTCTCTCTCTCACTCTCTCTCACTCTCTCTCATACACGTGCACATGGCCTGACTTTCCTCCTTTCCTCCTCTTCCTCAGGTGGCACTGTCAGAGGTCACAGTCATGGCCCAGTCTAACGGCGTGAATGCCACCCCCCCCCTGCCATGGCAACCAGAATGGGTAAGTGGGCATGAGTCCGTAAGATCCCAGACGTGCCACCTCGTCTGGGGGTGATGGGGAGACTCCAGCCATTGGAGACGTGTCGGCCAGACGTCTGTGAACGTTGATGTCCGCTTCTCCGTCTTTTTTTTTCTTTTTGACGTGTCGCTCCCCCACTCTTCCTTTCCTCCTTAGTGTTTCATGTTACTGTTTAAAAATGTTGTGTTCTCTCTCTGTCTCTCTTTGTAGAAGAGAGGGTGAAGCCTGTAGTGTCTCTGGAGTTCCCCATTCCCCCTGGAGAAAGCTGCCAGCAATCGGATTGGCTGCCAGCAATCCCCTCCAGCACTAACGGCTCTGTGTCCTCTAAAGAGATTGGGGAGGGGCCTGTAGTGGTGAGCCTCTCTGGCTCCGCCCCACAGGCGGAGTCTGCGGTGGAGCCTTCCATAGCACAGCCGGAGGAGCTGCAGCTGCTGAACGGCGTGACGGTGATTGAAGTGGGAAAGGGCGTGGTCCCCAAGCTGCCCATCGACAGGGTCGTCAGCCCCATCGCTGAGCCCGAGGTTACCAAGGAAGTGCCCCCTGTTGCAGAGAAAATTTCTGCTAGGCCTATCAAAGCCACTACACCCGTTGGCAAAGAACCCTGTGTTCCAGTTGTGAAGGAGACACCAGTACCGGTTGTGGAGGAGTCTAATGTTCTGGAGGAGACCTCTTCTAAAACCACACTTCCTCCAGCAGAGGAATGGGAGGATATACCCCCACCACAGACAACTGCCCTAGAGAGTACTATGCAAGGTGTGTGTGTGTGTACCTGCCTGTGGTTTCCTTTACCATAATAACTGGTTTCAGTGAGGGTTCATGGCTGCCCTTTCCCCTGCTTTCTACAGCTGTTTCTGTGCCAAAGGAGAACATGGAGGATCTCAACAAGAAGGAGGCTGGCGTCGTCCTCGATGCCTTTAAAGAGGTGTGTGGCTGTGGCATGTGTGTGTTTGAACATTTCAGCTGAAATTTCAGCCCGCAGATGCTTAATACTTGCTTGTTTTATTTTTATTTTTGGTTGGTTGGAGGTGTGTGATTGTAGTGCAGACATGAACACAAATATTTTCTCCTTCCTGGTGTGTTGTGGACTTGTTTTGACAAGTAATCTAAAATTCAAGGGCTTATAAAACAACATAGTGGTAACAGTGTTATACAGTTATAGAAAACATATCTTGCTTTATCCAGACAGCTTTGAATTCATCACATTGTAATGTATTAGGTACATCTCCACTCCTGCCTGATCTTTTTTAGCTGTTAAACTATTAAAACTGTCAACAACAGCATGTTAGAAGTCCAGCCAACAAGTTAGTCAACCACGTTGGGGATGGAACAGTGGTATATTGCTGACAGATGCTCAAGGCATGTGTTAATGCAGCAACATGAATATTCATGAACCAACCCTTCACTGAAAGTTGAGCATATTTCTTATTGTTGCATGGAAGTCAGTGAGAGATAATTCAGTACTTAAGGCTGTAGTGTCAGTGTAGCCCTAGAAGGGTAGAACCAAGACCATATTAGATGTTGCCCAGAGTTTCACTTGATTGTGCTATGTAACTGTTAAGGCTTTTAGGGAGGTTCACCTTTGCCTATGGACACCTGTGTAGGCATTGGCTTTTTCCCATGGTTGACCTCCTCCAACCTTCTGATCTAGCCAACACCCCCACAGCCAGAAGCCACAAACTCAGACAAACTCGAGGCTGAAAAGATCCAACCACAGAGCCCCACGCCAGCCACGCCCACAGAGCAGAAATACCAGTACAAAGAGGGTAGGAGGAAAAGAGAGAGCGTTTGCTTCACTTGGTCATATGAGGAAAAATATGTTTTACAGAGCAAGAATGTTTGAGATTTCCCTCTTGCCACATGACACCCAAGTTAGCTAATGCTAGCTAATGCTATTAGTTATTGCTAGTTAATGCTAGCTAAAGCTGTCAGGGAGCTTATGTCCTTGTTTCAGTGCCTTAAAAATGTACCAACATGCTAAAGTTGAAAATAATTAAATAAATGAAATGTTAATCACATTATTAAGTTAGAAAATGTTAGCTTTCGTCTTACAAATTTCACAAAGCCAATAGGTTTGTGTTAAGTGTGGTTGGTTGTATGTGTTTGTGTACTGTGTGGCCGACCCTGTCCTCCCTGATCCCCACAGAACAGTGGGAGCCCCTCAACTCAGAAGAGAAAAAAAGAAATACGACCGAGAGTTTCTGCTGGGGCTCCAGTTCATCAGTGCCAGCATGCAGAAACCAGAGGGGCTGCCACACATCAGCGGTGTGGTCCTGGATAAGGTACACACACACACACACACACACACACTTCGAGAGACAGGTTTCCATGGGCTGAGCAGCCAGGCGTGGGTTGGAGTGCAGAAGTAGAAATGTGTTCCCTGGAGTGGTACATCTCACAACCCAGTCTGAAGGAAGCCTCTGGGTTTGAGGGATGCCAGGAGAACGCTACCTAGCAGAAGTCATAGTCCCTCCAGCAGTGTGGTGGAGGAATAACAGTCTGGAGGTGTTGTCCAGGGTTTGAACAAGGCCCCTTAGTTCCATCTTAACACCATGACTTGGAAGTCCACCAAACTCATAGGTGTGATGGTCAGGTGTACGCATACGTTGGCTAACGTAGTGGCCCTACTCTTAAGTGTCCAGGTCAAACCCTGATGTTGGTGTTCTGCTTAGGCCAATAAGACTCCGCTGCGAGTGCTGGACCCCAGCGTTCTGACCTGATGAACTGCGGGCGGTCTACACACCCTCCGTCACCAACCTGGGCAGGCAGCCCATGGGCGGCCGCGGCCCGGTCAGTCTCTCCTACAAGCCCCGCCCACACACATCCCACACACATGCATAACTGACAGTGGCTCTCAGCCTTGTCTATCTCTAAGCCCCACCCCCCTCTCTCCCTCTAGTCGGTGGGTGTGGGTGGGCCGAGACGTTCTGGCCAGGAGCCTCGTAAGATTATCGTCTCCCTGAGCAACGACGTGCAGCTGAATCGCGCGGAGAAGGCGTGGCGGCCGTCTGTTCGGCGAGGCTCGCGCTCCGAGGAGAACGACCTGGAGGTCCTGAAGACCCAGGAGATGTTCCGCATAGTGCGCAGCATCCTTAACAAGCTCACACCGCAGATGTTCCAGCCACTCATGAAGCAGGTGACGGAGCTGGACATCAGCACGGAGGAGCGGCTCAAGGGCGTCATTGACCTCATTTTCCAGAAGGCCGTCTCCGAGCCCAACTTCTCTGTCACCTATGCCAACATGTGCCATCGCCTGACGGGGGGGAGTGGGGAAGAGGGTGGATTCACACGCATTCACACTTGTATAAATAAACCTTATTTATTTATTTATGTAAATTTCGAGCAGATTCACTATTAATATTGACTAATCTCCATATGTAGGCTAAATGTTGTTTTGGTGAAAAATTAAAAATGTAGTTCAATTTGACAGTCCTACGTCAGTGTACATGAGCTAATTAAATGCAACTTTTTCCCAACTGTGATGCCAATTAAAGTGGTGTGTGTTGGGCAGTGATATTTCAAGCTTATCTTCAATTTGCAGACAAGTCACAAAGCAAATTTTGCATCCTGGCTGCATACATTTGTGTTAGTGTTGCTAGTCATGAAAAAAACTCTTATTCACTTGTGCTTGTTGCTTGCTCTTCATGGTACCCAGCTGAAAGTGCCCACCTCAGATAAGCCGGGAGGCACTGTGAGTTTTTGAAGGCTGCTGCTGAATTGCTGCCAGAAGGTGTTTGAGAAGGACAAGGACAGCAAGGAGATATTTGAGCGCGAGCAGAAGGAGATGGATGCCGCATCAGAGGTGCGACAGTCTCACCATCTCGATAGCGCACCTTCCCTCGAAGTGCACATTATTGGATGTGTATTGTTAGTATGAAGTCCAGTCGTTTTAGTTGTGTTAAATGTGCCGTATTGCCGGGCCTCGTCTCGAGTTAACGCCAACCCCTGACATTTCCTGCCAGGATGAGAAGCGTCGGCGGCTGATTGAGGAGCTGGACGACGCGAAGGACAAGGCCCCCGCCGTTCCCTCGGCAACATCATGTTCATCGGGCAGCTGTTCAAGCAGGAGATGCTGACGGAGCTCATAATGCACGACTGCATCGTCAAGCTGCTGCTGAAGAGCCACGACGAGGAGAGCCTGGAGTGCCTCTGCCTCCTCCTCTCCACCATTGGCAAGGATTTGGACATCGAGAAGGCCCAGGTATCATGCGCTTATGTTCTCCCCTCCTGGGCTGCAAATGCTTTGCGTCTAGCAGTTTTAACCAGGCGGTGGCCACGAGCACGCTAACGAGAGTCTTGTTTTTGACTAAACAGCCCGAAATGGACCATTATTTTAAATATATGGAGAAAATCGTAAAGGCGAGGACGACCTCGTCAAGGATCCGTTTCGGGCTGCAAGACATCCTGGACCTCAGACGGGTAAGTGTTACACACCCATGCGTTGGACTTCTTCAGTGTCTCACCAAATGTTTCCGTGCCTTCATTAATTTATACTCGAATGCGTATTGTACAAGTATAGTTTATAGAACAGCCGTTGACCAGCTTCAGTATTTGAGTGTAGAGATTTCATTGCCAGTCATGCAGAGGTGGTTGGACTGCCTTCCTTTTGCAGCTTTGCTTTTCCTAATTGCCCATACTGACAAGGTGGCTGCCGTGTTGAATGCATTTTGAAAGTGCTCCTCTGTTTCCTACTACGGTAGAATAACTGGGTGCCCCGGAGGGCAAAGTTGGAGGAGCACAGGGAGCAGACCAGTCCTGTCTAAGAAGGACTCCAGGCAGGGGCGTGGCAGATGCGACCGGGCCCACCCCTCTGGGGGCCGCATCACCCAACCTTAGGATGAGGCCTGGAATACGGTGCCCATCACTACCAAGACCAGGGTCCCGGTGGGGCCTTAACAAGGCTTAAATAAAAGAAAAGTTTTTAAGGTCTTTAAATGTATTCAATTTCAGTCATTTTTGAAGAGTGGCATTAAATTTCATCTGAGTGAAAAACGTATTAATTTCCGAAAAGACATTTTCATTCTATTCCTACAGTGCAAGTCCCAGTCTAACCACATAGTATAAAATAAGCATGGTTGGACTAGTTTAACACAGGTAAATCAACCACACAGTTTCATTTCAAATCCAATTCAAATACCAATTAAAACAGTAGTATTTTGAACCCGTGACTGTTCTACTATTAAAACGTCCACATACACGTGGTTACGCCGTTCACTCTAGTTCTATTACAACCGCTGGCAAAAATGATGGAATCGCCGGCCTCGGAGGATGTTTATTCAGTTGTTTAATTTCGTAGGAAAAAAAAACAGATCACAGACATGACAAAACTAAAGTCATTTCAAATGGTAACTTTCTGGCTTTGAGAAACACTAAAAGAAATCAAGAAGAAAAATGTGGTAGTCAGTAATGGTTACTTTTTTAGTCCAAGCAGAGGGAAAAATTATGGAATCACTCAATTCTCAGGAAAAACAAACAAACAAAAGAACACTCCAACACATCACTAGTATTTTGTTGCACTAGTTATTGATCATTTTAAAATGTTTATCTAAAAAAAACGAAGATAATTTCCTCCAGGGAGTCAGTTAGTTAGTCAGCCACCAATGCAAACTGTTTATACTTTCTTTTGATTCCCCTCTTGAAGTTAAATTTTATTTATTTGTATTAATGTATTTAGGCTATGTGTTTCCAGTGTAATACTCCACAACTCCCTCATTATAGTTTGCTAAACTCAGGTACCGCATGGTTACTAATGCTAGCTAGGAAAATAGTGAATCACTCAGATAACATAACTGGATACATTAAAACTAAAACATGTTAGCCTATAACTCACTAATGATGATTACATGAGTAAAACCGAAGGCCGAAGACACCATGACTCCTTTGCAATGAAAACACAAAATGACATTACTAATATGTATAAAACAATAATAAATATTTTACTAACAATTTACAAAACATGATGAGGATGACAGGAGCACTGATAGTCTGCTGCTGATAACCAAAAAATATATTAATCCCATAACGGTCGAGTCCGAAATGCTGATAGGCTAATTTGGTCAGACGTTTTCCTTGTTATTTTAATATTTTCTTACAAGCCAACTTTGCAACTTTATATTTCATTCATTCAGGCATGCAGCCATTATTTAAAGGGAACATGTGAAAAAGTTACTTTTTGAGTGCTTGTCCACATATGTTTGTGTATCCTCAGTGCCTACCAACCCCCAAACCAAAAGGGAACCCAGCGATTATTGGTTGGGCCGCGTACGTTACAAACGTTAGAAAAAGTTGTTTGACGATATGTTTTCTTTATCAGAAGCATACAGATGAAATTCATAGTTTGGTGTAGGGCCAGAGGTGAGGTCATGGCCCCTTTGAGGGAACTGAAGGCTTGCATCAGTGCAGGAGATGTGCTCTTTTAAAATATAAATTGACAATCATTGTATCTTGCCCAGAACCTGAGAAACCTGGCTCAGATTGGAGCAGATCAGGAGCAAGCAGATTCTCTCAAGCCGGGAATTGCAACACATAAGTTGCCAGCTCCCGGCTTCTCAACTTCCCGCATGTGGAAGATAATTTGCATTTTGCATCCGAAATGAATATTCTTAAACTGCACCAAGTGCGCAGAGAGTGTCTGGGGAAGGCTTAGATTGTCCTGCTGGAGAGGCGTAAAATGTGCATGAAACCCATACAAAATGGGCTAGTCAGTGTCTGGTTTGCCTTGCGAAAATCCTCATAGATTTAGCCATATTAGTGCTAGAGCTGCAGCCTCAATTCTCCTCTGTTGATGTATTTGAATAATAAAAGATGGATAATGGCTCTCGAATTGCTGGCAAGAAGGAGGGGTGATGTCCTAGAGATCCTGAAAGTTCAGCCTGTTTGAACCATGTGTCTGCGATGTCGCATCGCTGAGATATTAATATAAATATCTGGACACATCCATGTTGACGTACCGGTCCGTCACTCGACCTGGATTGCCCCTTGCTGATTGCCCCTCTCCTGGATGTTCAGTAGTGAATGGATTCACCAGTGTGTTTCCGTCTGGTCTGTGGTTTCGTAGATAGTTGTGGATGGGATCTACGACTTTGTTCAGGCTGTCCAGAGATGAATATTTAACACCTTCATCCTCTTCCTCAGTGGGAGCTGCTGGAAACTGAATGGAGAAATTTCTCAAAAGGCCAAAGAGGTAAGCTGATGTGTCCAGAGGAGTCCAGTCATCTTAATCAGGACTTTCATCCTCTTCACCCTGTCCTGCCAGATCCTCCCTCAGAACCTCGCACTGATGCTGGGGGCTATCTGGGAGAGGTGGGTGACTTTCAACATCTTCCCCATTGTTGATCAAGATGGGGGGCTGAGGTCCAGTGCTGTCCTCTGGTGCGGTCTCAGCAGGAGTCAGAGGTGATCACTTTAACTACAGTGATCACTTTATTAACAACATTATCTTTATTATAACTACATCATCATTAGCTGAACTCAGAAGAACACTCACATTCCTACATCATCATTACCTGAGCACATTAGGAATGTCTCCCTCTCTGAAGTTACATGGAGGGTCCAGGAATGTGCATCATAGGTGGCCTGGACCTGTGGGTTTATATATAGAGAGAGGAGCAGAACAGAAAGGAGATACAGGAGCAGTTGGGTGTATCAGTATGCGGGTGATTGGGAGCGAGGGAGTGGCTGAGGGTGTGAGTGGGCGTGTCTGAGGGTGTGTGTGGGCAGCTCCCTTGAGCCGCGGGGTTGGCTCACCGTGACTGAGGGAATTGAGTCCTCGATAATCCATGAATGGCCTCAAACCACTGTCTATTTTTTTTATTTTTTTTTTATGTTGAAGACAATGGCTGAGTTTGGTGAGATGGAGGGCTGGATGTAACCCTGTGCTAAAGGCTCCCTTATGTTTTCATGTCATCTGATGTTTCATCTTTTGAGGTGTGTGTAACCCTAACACATCTCCCAGATTTCTCAAGAAAACATTAAGCTATGTTTAGTCTTTATTCTGCTTTTCTGTCTCTTGTACTGTCCATCATGTAGGTCTCCAGTGCTCCTTCCTGGAGTAGAGACTACGGACAGCTGTGCAACCTGAACTTCACCCAGGCTCCCAGGACAAGAGCAAAAAAAAGCTCTAAAATCCATCAGTCGTTTACCGACGCTCAAAGAGACAAAACGCTGTTGCATTTGCTCGGGAAAAAATCAACAAATCAATATAATCAACATATCAAATTTTTAATCTTGGTGAGCAAGAATAGTCAAAGCATTTTGGGTAAGGTATCAAAGTAAATACAAAATGTATTAAGGTTGAGTGACGGACCGGTGCTTCAACATGGATGTGTCCAGATATTTATATTAATATCTCAGCGATGCGACATCGCAGACACATGGTTCAAACAGGCTGAGCTTTCAGGATCTCTAGGACATCACCCCTCCTTCTTGCCAGCAATTCGAGAGCCATTATCCATCTTTTATTATTCAAATACATCAACAGAGGAGAATTGAGGCTGCAGCTCTAGCACTAATATGGCTAAATCTATGAGGATTTTCGCAAGGCAAACCAGACACTGACTAGCCTATTTTGTATGTGTTTCATGCACATTTTACGCCTCTCCAGCAGGACAATCTAACCCTTCCCCAAACACTCTCTGCACACTTGGTGCAGCTTAAGAATGTTCAATTCGGATGCAAAATGCAGATTATCTTCCACATGCTGGAAGTTGAGAAGCCGGGAGCTTGCAACTTATGTGTTGCAGTTTCCGGCTTGAGAGAATCTGCTTGCTGCTGATCTGCCAACCTGACCTCCAGGCAGGGGGATGCACACAGACGTGCCTGACAGGGTGCACCCTGCTCGGGCAAAGCAAGTAAAATCGTATATATCTGTCCCAAATGATAAGTTGTAATATTGTACTTCTGTGCTCCTTTCATAAAGAAGCAGTTATATTTCAGTACAGTGTGAATTTAACTTGATAAGAGATAAGTGGAGTTGAAACATCACATGTACTGACATGCATTTATTCCATATTGAGGTCAGATAATTTGTATTATAATTTAATAACCTTTACATCATTATTTCTATCCAATGCTACCAATAATGACAGGGTGCACCCAGGGTGTGCTTTAGTATATTTCCACCACATGTGAAACATGGGCTGTGTTCTAAATAGCCTACTACATACTACTGGCGGCGTACTGCTTGGGCCCCAAATCAGTATGCAGTATGCAGTATGCGAATAAAAAATAATTTTTCCAGTACGCAAAACATCCCCGGATGACATACTACTTCATAAAATATTCCAGTACGCGAACAGAGCAGTATGCATCCGATGTAGTAGGCTATTTCCAACACAGCTGTGTTTACAAGTTTGAAGAATGTCAGACCGGAAGTGTGTGTTTAGCTACACCCAATATGGCAACAATGGTGGTTCTGGTAGACACCTCTCCCCTGTGTGAATGTCTGGCTTTGTGGCCAGGATGAAAACATTCATTAAAAATCAGAAAAATGGTCCGATTTCAAACCGTACAGCGGCAATCATTTCCTGAGTGTGAGACGCACGCGCCGGTATCCATATTAGGGGGCTGTGATGTCCATTCACCATAGGTGCCCAAATCCTCCCACCCTGTCAGCCCCACTTTGCCCCACCCTATGAGATGGGCCCTTTGACTTAGAGGTTTCAAATTTAGCATGGATTTAAAGTGGAGGATGTGCTCTTTTAAGATATACAGTGACAATCATTGTATCTTGCCCAGAAGCTGAGAAACCTGGCTCAAATTGGAGCAGATCAGCAGCAAGCAGATTCTCTCAAGCTGGGAACTGCAACTTATAAGTTGCAAGCTCCCGACTTCTCAACCTCCAGCATGTGGGAGATATTTAGCATTTTGCATCCGAATTGAACATTCTTAAGCTGCACCAGGTGCACAGAGAGTGTCTGGGGAAGGCTTAGATTGTCCTGCTGGAGAGGCGTGCGGGCACATCCAAGCCTTGACCTGTACGGACCGTGTGGCACTGCCTGGCACCATTGCATTGAGCGCAATGTGAGGATGAAAAAATTCATTAATAATCAGAAAATGGTCCGATTTGAAAACGGACAGCGGCAATCATTTCCTGAGTGTGAGACGCACGCGCCGGTATCCATATTAGGGGGCTGCGATGGCCATTCACCATAGGTACCCAAATCCTCCCACACCCCCATCGCAGCCCAACTTTGCCCCACCCTATGAGATGGGCCCTTTGACTTAGAGGTTTCAAATTTAGCATGGATTTAAAGTGGAGGATGTGCTCTTTTAAGATATACAGTGACAATCATTGTATCTTGCCCAGAAGCTGAGAAACCTGGCTCAGATTGGAGCAGATCAGCAGCAAGCAGATTCTCTCAAGCTGGGAACTGCAACTTATAAGTTGCAAGCTCCCGACTTCTCAACCTCCAGCATGTGGGAGATATTTTGCATTTTGCATCCGAATTGAACATTCTTAAGCTGCACCAGGTGCACAGAGAGTGTCTGGGGAAGGCTTAGATTGTCCTGCTGGAGAGGCGTGCGGCCACACCCAAGCCTTGACCTGTACGGGGCCGTGTGGCACTGCCTGGCACCATTGCATTGGGCGCAATATGAGGATGAAAAAATTCATTAATAATCAGAAAATGGTCCGATTTCAAAACGGACAGCGGCAATCATTTCCTGAGTGTGAGACGCACGCGCCGGTATCCATATTAGGGGGCTGTGATGGCCATTCACCATAGGTGCCCAAATCCTCCCACCCCCCACTTTTTTTACAGCCCCATTTTTTTTCTTGGTGTGGACATAAAAAATTCCTTTAAAAAAGAAATTCCATTGCTTTAAATTTCTTAAATACTTTAATAATAATACATTATTAATGGACATTAAAGGGTTAATTCAAACATTTTTTTTTTTAAAAACGATTGAACAAATCGATTTATCCACTCCCTGGTGGAGTACTAGCCTTTAAAATAACACACACAAATGCACATATGTATGCACTTAATAAATGCATTCAATTAAATACTTTAATAATAATAATACATTATTAATTGGTTATCTGATGTCTATAATAGATTCATTACATGCTCATCATGTTTTGTAAACTTTCGTCAAACCACTTTTTCTAACGTTTGTAACGTATGCGGCCCAAACAAAAATTACTGGGTTGCCTGCTGTTTGTGGGTTGGTAGGCACTGAGGATACACAAACATATGTGGACAAGCACTCAAAAAGTTACGTTTTCATATGTTCCCTTTAAATAATGGCTACACTCGTGAATGAATGAAATATAAAGTTGCAAAGTTGGCTTGTAAGAAAATATTAAAATAATAACGAAAACGTCTGACCAAATTAGCCTTAAATAAAACGGCAATGCATTATGGGTCATTTTAATCCTTTACTCTGCAACAGGTCATTCTTTTGCCAGCATTTGCCTTTCCCCCCTTACGTTGCTAAGTGTGTTTCTGCATATCGTAGTCATGGATAAAAACATGTTTTGACATAAACGTAGATCGCCAAGGTGAAAGAGGCTCCAGGCAACAAAAAGCTCTAAAATCCGTCAGTCGTTTACCGACCCTCAAAGAGACAAAACGCTGTTGCATTTGCTCGGGAAAAAATCAACAAATCAATTTATCCAATTAATATCTTCAACAAATTAATATATCCAGTTAATATCTTCAACAAATTAATATTTCGAATCAATATATTCTACAAATTAATATCTCCAATTAACATCTTTAATCTGTTTAAAATGAGGTTTTCCCTGCCTTTCATTCGGCTGCGACCAGTGGTCCTTTGTGCCACTGGAATTTCGGCCATTGCCGTTACGTCTTTTCTCGTTTACAGGTGGCGGGTCCGGGATCGGCAGCAGACGGAAGTCGAAGCTGCAGCGCATACCGACCCCTGCGACGGTAAATTAGGGAGCTAGCGAGGAGCGCACCGTTATATTCGCAAGCTAGTTTGCTACATTAAACTAGCTACTTATCATAACTTGGTTGCTACGTGAACCATCTTACAATTTGAACTAGGTTGTATCAAGGTACACATTTTTTAATATTTCAGTGTTTTTTTTTTTTTACATTTTCCTTAGGAAATGATCGGGAGCCTTTTCCGTTGTCTATGTAGTTACTTCTGTATGAAAGTGTCTGGCACTGTCGGTGTGTCCACAAACCTTTGTTGTGTCTTTCTGTGAATAGCACCATCTGAAGGCAAAAGTGTGTTTGTGTGTCAAAGCTGGTGCATGTGCGCTAACGTTCAGTTTTCATCATGTGTTGTAGCTGGAGCGTACTACCCCGCCCAGCCCCAGTTCACGCCCTCTGTCCTCGTCATCACTATCCTTGTACCCCAGCAACAGCAGGTTCCGCCCCCCAGCAACCAGCGGCCCCGACCAAACGGGAACGCAAACAGGTAATTAAATATAAACAGGTATATTTATATATATATATAATTCAGTCGCCACCACCTCCTGTCTCTATGGCGACATACAAGGCGCCAATGTCAGTCCCATCATAAACTTCTCTGGTGATGCTCAGCAAGTGTTGCACGTTATGATTCTGCAGAACCTGCGGACTGTAGTAAGACGGTGCTGACAGTTAGTCTTGTGGATAATAATGTTATGTGGTGGAGTTTTCTGTAGCTCCAATGATGGTCTTGGTCAATTAGTTACACCATGGCTATTGCACTGAAGATCTAATGTCTACAGGGCTTACACTGCACAGAAGTTACTTCAGTTATTAGGATGCCTCTGAAACTCTGATATTACAATCTCTATGGTAATATGTTACGTTGCTGCTGTAATAACAGTGCTGCTTATATTGAGGTGGTCTTGAATGTTGAATTTGATTCATAGGTGGGTGGGGGTTTTTATTGGGGATTATTATTGACAGTATCCAGTAAATGAAATTTCAAAGAGATTTTCTAAGTAGAAATGCATCATCTGGTTGGGTTTGTTGCGTGAACTTTGACTCTCTGGCATGAACTCGTTTCCCCTCGCTGTACTGTTACACATGCACATATATACATATATAATCTTAAAAATATTAATGAATATTAATTGAAAGACCAAAGCAAAAGAGTAAGGAAGAATAGTACAACCCTGTCTGTCTGTATCTGTATCTCTCTTTTCAAACTGCTTTTGCACTTCTTCCTTCTTATCCTGAAAACTTGATCTTTCTTTTTCTCTCCTGCCTCTCCCTCCTCCATCCACTGCTAATCTCTCCCCCCCTCTATGTTTAGATAAGGATTCGAGACCCTAATCAGGGCGGGCGAGACATCACGGAGGAGATCATGTCCGGAGATACGGCGCCTCCACACCCCCACAGGTAACACTGGAGCATACAGGCATCCTGACTGGTAGCCCACCACTCACTGAAGCAAACACCTCATTCTGAACTGGGCTGTACCACAAGGATACTGTTTCATACCCTTCTGCCTTCCCTTTGCTTTCTGGTTCATGGGTTTGGCATTCAGGTTATATTTACTCAAAATGATTTCTGTCTTGGCACACTCACCTATGCCTGTAGATCTCTCTCTCTCTCTCTCTCTCTCTCTCTCTCTCTCACTCTATCTCTATCTCTCTCTCATACACGTGCACATGGCCTGACTTTCCTCCTTTCCTCCTCTTCCTCAGGTGGCACTGTCAGAGGTCACAGTCATGGCCCAGTCTAACGGCGTGAATGCCACCCCCCTGCCATGGCAACCAGAATGGGTAAGTGGGCATGAGTCCGTAAGATCCCAGACGTGCCACCTCGTCTGGGGGTGATGGGGAGACTCCAGCCATTGGAGACGTGTCGGCCAGACGTCTGTGAACGTTGATGTCCGCTTCTCCGTCTTTTTTCTTTTTGACGTGTCGCTCCCCCACTCTTCCTTTCCTCCTTAGTGTTTCATGTTACTGTTTAAAAATGTTGTGTTCTCTCTCTGTCTCTCTTTGTAGAAGAGAGGGTGAAGCCTGTAGTGTCTCTGGAGTTCCCCATTCCCCCTGGAGAAAGCTGCCAGCAATCGGATTGGCTGCCAGCAATCCCCTCCAGCACTAACGGCTCTGTGTCCTCTAAAGAGATTGGGGAGGGGCCTGTAGTGGTGAGCCTCTCTGGCTCCGCCCCACAGGCGGAGTCTGCGGTGGAGCCTTCCATAGCACAGCCGGAGGAGCTGCAGCTGCTGAACGGCGTGACGGTGATTGAAGTGGGAAAGGGCGTGGTCCCCAAGCTGCCCATCGACAGGGTCGTCAGCCCCATCGCTGAGCCCGAGGTTACCAAGGAAGTGCCCCCTGTTGCAGAGAACATTTCTGCTAGGCCTATCAAAGCCACTACACCCGTTGGCAAAGAACCCTGTGTTCCAGTTGTGAAGGAGACACCAGTACCGGTTGTGGAGGAGTCTAATGTTCTGGAGGAGACCTCTTCTAAAACCACACTTCCTCCAGCAGAGGAATGGGAGGATATACCCCCACCACAGACAACTGCCCTAGAGAGTACTATGCAAGGTGTGTGTGTGTGTACCTGCCTGTGGTTTCCTTAACCATAATAATTGGTTTCAGTGAGGGTTCATGGCTGCCCTTTCCCCTGCTTTCTACAGCTGTTTCTGTGCCAAAGGAGAACATGGAGGATCTCAACAAGAAGGAGGCTGGCGTCGTCCTCGATGCCTTTAAAGAGGTGTGTGGCTGTGGCATGTGTGTGTTTGAACATTTCAGCTGAAATTTCAGCCCGCAGATGCTTAATACTTGCTTGTTTTATTTTTTTATTTTTGGTTGGTTGGAGGTGTGTGATTGTAGTGCAGACATGAACACAAATATTTTCTCCTTCCTGGTGTGTTGTGGACTTGTTTTGACAAGTAATCTAAAATTCAAGGGCTTATAAAACAACATAGTGGTAACAGTGTTATACAGTTATAGAAAACATATCTTGCTTTATCCAGACAGCTTTGAATTCATCACATTGTAATGTATTTGTCACGGTGAGGGAGGCTCCCCCCTACCGGTCGCCTACGGTACAGCGGCAGTTGTCCTGTTGTTGTTGCGTTGTGTGCTTCCCTCAGGTGGGTGGGGCTTATTAGCTCCCTCACCTGATGGTAGTTTGTTTGTCTATATATGCCTTGTCTGTGTACCAGTTGACTGCTGGTTATTGTATCCTTAATTTGGATCAGTGCACGGGATTTTGGTTAGCGCACTTTATTTATTAAACCCCTCTTTTCCTCTGAGACTTGGCGGGATCGCTTCCTTTTAGTTCGCACACCCTGC
Organism: Brachyhypopomus occidentalis; assembly: GCA_020368025.1. Taxonomy (NCBI): domain Eukaryota; kingdom Metazoa; phylum Chordata; class Actinopteri; order Gymnotiformes; family Hypopomidae; genus Brachyhypopomus; species Brachyhypopomus occidentalis. The sequence goes on along the minus strand of JAGXOD010000291.1, from coordinate 3,750 downwards.
CCGTCACAGAATAACCAGCCACCTTTCGGAAGCCGCCAGTCTCCTTTACTTTCTCCTTCGTTTGTGGTCATGTCTCGTGGTAAGTGTTTGTCTACGTGAGATTCCGTTGTTTGAATGTATGTGGAGGAGAGCTGGGTTGCAAACCGCTCGTCCCGTCGTGCCTACGTGCTTGTTTGTTTGTGTGTTTGTATAGCACGTTGTGTGGCACGGCGGTGACTGAAGCGAGAGACCCGATAGCGCTCTCCTCCAAGGGGCGGCGCCTTCTCGCTAAAAGTGCTCGCCCGCAGTCGGTGTTTGTGCAGGTGCATGTGTGAGATGTGTGTGATGCGTGTGTGAGACTGCGGGCTTGAAGCTAGTGAGTGAAAGGGGCGTCTGCCGTTTGTCTTGCGTGCTGGGTCGTGTCTTTGTGTGTATGTTTATGTTAAATGTAATTCCCGTGTGCTCCCTCCCCTTTTGTTTGTTTAAATGGTGTTTTGGGGGGAGGGGAGCAATGGAGGGTCCTGTGCTACCCATTAGGGCACAGAAGTGCGCAGCTCCGGAAGGTGGCCCGCCGGTGAGAGGGGTAGGTGCGCGTGAGGGGTCTGTGCCACAACCGTTGTCCTCTATATGAGGAGGGCACAGACGGCGCAGCTCCTGAGGGAGGCCCGCCGGTGAAAGGGTAAGTGCTTGCGTTTATGTTGTCTGCGTGTATGTGTTGTGTGCAGGTTCCACCTACAGGATGGCAGTGGAGCTCCTGGACCTTGTGGGATCTCCCAAGTAGGCAGGAGCCCCTGATGTTATGGGGTGACCGGAGCCCTGGTCGTAACTAGCCCCTCTGGAAGGGTAAGGGCCCCCCGTACGTGTGGGAACTATAAGGCTCCGGTCTTAAGAGCTCCTGCCCACAGCAGGAGCCCCCTTATGTTGTAGGGTGACCGGAGCCTTGGGCATGAGTGGCCTCCCCTGAAGGGAAAAAAGGGGTTTCCCAGATGTGTGGGTGACTAGAGGGCTCCGGACTGAAGAGCTCCTGCTGAAGACAGAGGTCCCCCCCTCGTGCTCGGGGTGGCTAGGAGGTTGGTCCTGGGGTGTGACCGGTCACCAGTGGGGAAGGAGTGCTTCCCCCCTGGAACCTCCGGCAGGGTGGAGGAGTCCACCCTGCTATGCACCTCCCCATGAGGGGCGGTCTCCCCGACCGGTTAGGGTTGCCCAGGCCACACCCTGGGGTGTAGCCGGCCACCAGTGGGGAAGGAGTGCTTCCCCCTGGAACCTCCGGCAGGGGGGGAGGAGTCCACCCTGCTATGCACCTCCCCATGAGGGGCGGTCTCCCCGGCCGGTTAGGGTTGCCCAGGGTGACTCCAGGCCCTGTGCAGGGGTTTTCCCGAGCCGAGAGGTAGGTCCAGGAGGCGTTCAACTATATGGTAGGTAGGTAGCCTGCACAGACGCCCCCTAGTGTTTGTGTTTGTCTTAGCGTGCTTGTGAATTGTTGTATGTAATTCCCGTGCGCTCCTCCTCCAAGGGGGCGTTTGGGGGAGGGGGGCAATGGAGGGTCCCGTGCCACGGCCTGTGGCACGGAGGGCGCAGCTCCTATGGGAGGCCCTAGTCAGGGCAAGTGCGCGCGTCTGTGTTGTGTCTGTGTGTGTGTGTGTGCTATGTACTGTGTGCAGGTTCCTCCCACGGTTGACAGTGGAGTCCCTGGACCATGTGGGACCTCCAAAGTAGGCAGGAGCCCCCTTATGTGATGGGGTGACCGGAGCCCTGGTCGTAAGTAGCCTCCCTGGAGGGGAAGGGCTCCCCGTGTGTGTGGGTGACCAGAGGGCTCCGGACTGAAGAGCTCCTGCTGAAGACAGAGGTCCCCCCCCTCGTGCTCGGGATGACGAGAAGGTTCGCCCTGGGGAGTAGTCGGCCCACAATGGGGAAGGAGTACTTCCCCCTGGAACCTCCGGCAGAGTGGAGGAGTCCGCCCTGCTATGAACCTCCCCAGGAGGGGCGGTCTCCCCGGCCGTTCTAGGGATGCCCAGGGGAACTCTCGGCCCCATATAGGGGTTTTCCCCGAGCCGAGAGGTTGGTCCAGGAGACGTTCAACTATGTAGTAGGGAGGTAACCTGCACACACGCACACTTTGTGGGGCCCTTGGGGGCGTGAGGGCTCTGTGACCGACTGGGGCGTGGTTTTGTCTTGTTGACGGCCCAGTCGGTCCAGGGTCCCGCCCAGGGAGGCGGGAGCTAAATTGTGTTCTATGTTTTATGTTTCAGCTCCGGGACCGCAGGAGGCGTTTCCCTGCCTTGTCCCCGCCTTCCTGCCCCTTCGTCTGGCGTCTTGTGTTCTGCCGCTGTGAACCGCACATCGGGCCGTAGTGCGGCTTGGTGGGGGGGGTCTGTCACGGTGAGGGAGGCTCCCCCTACCGGTCGCCTACGGTACAGCGGCAGTTGTCCTGTTGTTGTTGCGTTGTGTGCTTCCCTCAGGTGGGTGGGGCTTATTAGCTCCCTCACCTGATGGTAGTTTGTTTGTCTATATATGCCTTGTCTGTGTACCAGTTGACTGCTGGTTATTGTATCCTTAATTTGGATCAGTGCACGGGATTTTGGTTAGCGCACTTTATTTATTAAACCCCTCTTTTCCTCTGAGACTTGGCGGGATCGCTTCCTTTTAGTTCGCACACCCTGCCCGTCACAGTATTAGGTACATCTCCACTCCTGCCTGATCTTTTTTTAGCTGTTAAACTATTAAAACTGTCAACAACAGCATGTTAGAAGTCCAGCCAACAAGTTAGTCAACCACGTTGGGGATGGAACAGTGGTATATTGCTGACAGATGCTCAAGGCATGTGTTAATGCAGCAACATGAATATTCATGAACCAACCCTTCACTGAAAGTTGAGCATATTTCTTATTGTTGCATGGAAGTCAGTGAGAGATAATTCAGTACTTAAGGCTGTAGTGTCAGTGTAGCCCTAGAAGGGTAGAACCAAGACCATATTAGATGTTGCCCAGAGTTTCACTTGATTGTGCTATGTAACTGTTAAGGCTTTTAGGGAGGTTCACCTTTGCCTATGGACACCTGTGTAGGCATTGGCTTTTTCCCATGGTTGACCTCCTCCAACCTTCTGATCTAGCCAACACCCCCACAGCCAGAAGCCACAAAGTCAGACAAACTCGAGGCTGAAAAGATCCAACCACAGAGCCCCACGCCAGCCACGCCCACAGAGCAGAAATACCAGTACAAAGAGGGTAGGAGGAAAAGAGAGAGCGTTTGCTTCACTTGGTCATATGAGGAAAAATATGTTTTACAGAGCAAGAATGTTTGAGATTTCCCTCTTGCCACATGACACCCAAGTTAGCTAATGCTAGCTAATGCTAGCTAATGCTAGTTATTGCTAGTTAATGCTAGCTAAAGCTGTCAGGGAGCTTATGTCCTTGTTTCAGTGCCTTAAAAATGTACCAACATGCTAAAGTTGAAAATAATTAAATAAATGAAATGTTAATCACATTATTAAGTTAGAAAATGTTAGCTTTTCGTCTTACAAATTTCACAAAGCCAATAGGTTTGTGTTAAGTGTGGTTGGTTGTATGTGTTTGTGTACTGTGTGGCCGACCCTGTCCTCCCTGATCCCCACAGAACAGTGGGAGCCCCTCAACTCAGAAGAGAAAAAGAAATACGACCGAGAGTTTCTGCTGGGGCTCCAGTTCATCAGTGCCAGCATGCAGAAACCAGAGGGGCTGCCACACATCAGCGGTGTGGTCCTGGATAAGGTACACACACACACACACACACACA
>JAGXOD010000030.1:5332500-5433652 GCA_020368025.1 Brachyhypopomus occidentalis | reverse complement strand
GACAGACAGGTGAGCCTTTAAACTGGGGTCACAAATTCTGACCATCAGAATATGTGACCCCACTGAATCTGCAGATACTAGTGTTAAAACAACAACCACAAATTTCCAAGAGACTTACCATCCCCTCACCATTGCAGACAACAAAAAAAATCACGAAAGAGATGGACAGGTCAGCCTTTAAACTGGGGTCACAAATTCTGACAAAAAAATGTCCATAGTATTTAACCCTAAGGGAATCAATATGCTTTCTCATATGTTAAAAGCAAAATGTAATATGTAAAAGCAAAAATAATATGCACCAAGTTGACCTACACTTTGGTTACAGTGCAGAACAAGAGCCAGAGCAGGCAACACAGACCAGAGCAGGAGCAGCACAGACCAGAGCAGGAGCAGCACAGACCACAGCAGGAGCAGCACAGACCAGAGCAGGAGCAGCACAGACCAGAGTAGGAGCAGAGCAGGAGCAGCACAGACCAGAGCAGACCAGAGCAGCAGAGTAGAGAGTAGCCCAGAGCAGGAGCAGCACAGACCAGAGCAGGAGCAGCACAGACCAGAGCAGGAGCAGCACAGACCAGAGCAGGACCAGCAGGAGCAGCAAAGACCAGCAGCACAGACCAGAGCAGGACCAGCAGCACAGACCAGAGCAGGAGCAGCACAGACCAGAGTAGCCCAGAGCAGGAGCAGAAGCTCACAGTACAAATCAATTTTGGAATTATTTTGAGGTGAGTCACTTTCCCAGCAGGACCACTACACTGGATCTTGGGGACCTGCCGAATCCCACTTCAACCACTGTTTATTTTGATGTTTTTCCAAGACTAAGTGCTAATTCACAAAAACCAATTGTCATGATTCAACATAACAGAAGTCTGATCCCTTTTTGAAATGGCTTTGCAGTGTTCATTCTTGGATGAAACCTGATGTCCAGATGTATAAGCTTAACCAAAGCTCTGTAGGTTTTCAAAGGGACTCAGATAAGGTGAATTTATCGAATTCTTGTCCCTTTGAAACAGAGCTTTGTTAACCTGTACACTTGTGCCCCTAGACATCAATTGTTTTCCAATGATGAACTTTGAGTAGTAATTTCAATATCAATAAATGTTCTATAAATCAATAAATATTTCAGCTCATAAGCACTATAATATTTGTAATGTTATTGGCACAAAATTAACAGCATCTAACTTTGGATTTTGACTGCAACTTTTTAATAGGCAGACTTCTCCTTGTCACTTCTCTGAGTGGCCAATGACCAGATCCTGCAGATTTCTTCTCTGCAAAATACGGAGAATACAACCCTTTCTTTCACAGGAAGCTACCCAGGTGCTTGTGCAATCTCTCATCATCTCAAAGCTGGACTACTGCAACTGCTTCCTTACGGATATTTCTCTATGGGTCATCAGACCTCTACAACTGATCCAGAATGCAGCAGCACGACTGGTCTTCAATCTCCCCAAGTTCACATGTCACTCCAGTGCTGCATTCTCTTTACTGCCTTCCAGTAGCTGCATACATCAGATCTAAAACCCCGATGCTTGCCTGCAAAGCAAAAATGGTCCAACCCCTCCCTACATGATGGCCATGGTCAAAGCCCCATCCATACCTCAAGTACGGCTCGGCTTAAAACGCCATGCTTAAAGTCTGACGGAAAACAAGCTTCAAGACCATATTCTGTCCTGGCTCCGAGATGGTGGAATGAGCTTCCATTGGCTGTCCAGACTGCAGAGTCCCTAGCAGTCTTCAAAGGTAGACTGAAGACACATCTGTAGAACAGACTAAAACTCTAGCACTTGTCATAGTACTTTCCGTTGTATGATATAGTACCTGTGAATTTGCATTTCTTGTAGGTATCCATTTTAATTTCTGTAGTTTTGCAATATTCAGCCTGTTTTTGTGTACTTCTAGGTATTTGGATTGATTCCTGTAGTTTAGTAGTATTCTGGTTCGAGGGTATCTTCAATTCTGACCTATCTACTTTACTATTTACAATTAATTCTGTGAACAGATGGCAAAGCACTTTGTAAGGCGCTCTGGATAAGAGCGTCTGCTAAATGCCTACATGTAAATGATAATGAGTGTATCTTTCATTTCATATCAGTGTTATGTGTTTGTAGTTGTGTTCAGGCTACTGATATTGGTGATGTGGAGAAAAAATGGGGATTTAAATGATTAAAAGTGATGATGGAGGACATTGAGGTGATCAACATTGGTATAATATACTTTTTCATTTGCATAAAATAACTTTTTTTGCTTTTTTGAATTGCTCATTTGAGTTTGTCCTGGAAGTCATGATGAATATGGACAGGAAAAATCTGGAAAATTACGGTATTTCTCTGCGGAACCTTTTGTGCTTGTAACGCCAGTGCGGCGCAGATCTTTGAGGCGGACACAATTGCTGAGAGAAGCGAGATTTATTATAAAAGGGCATTCCATAATCAGGGTCCAAAAGGCAGGCATGGGTCAGTTCATCCAGGTAGTCATCCATATTCAACAGAGACAGAACACGAAGCAAACACGGGCTAGACAGAATACACAGATACAAAACTAAACGCGAAGTACATGAACACTACAGAGTTATTAGGCAAGGTATACGACAACGAGACGACGGGTAAACGACAGAGGCTGAAGACAAATAACCAGCAAGACGGAAGATGAGACAGAGGGTTTAAATAGAACAGACTAACATGAAACACCTGAAAGACTAAACGAGGGGCGGGGTTACAAAACACGAGGCGGGACTAAGAAACACATGGCTAACAAAACAAAAGCACGAACGACAGGAGGAGCAGGGCTAGACCTTACAGTGCTGTCACTTTATTGAAAGTGCTTAATTGTAATAACTCAGGAACAGTCTGTAAAATAAAGGTATTTCTCTGCAGAACTATTAGCGCTGTCACTTTATTAAAAGTGCTAAATCATAATCCAGGAAAAATCTGTAAAATAACGGTATTTCTCTGCAGAATGTTTAATGCATTTTTCTGTAAATTTGTTGTTTTTCCACTTAATTTAAATCAGGGTTTTTTACTTTAAAATTAAGGTTTTTGTTTGGCAGCCATTGCTGCCAGTCATTTGACCGTTTTTGTAGGATTTTTTTTTACAGTGTGAACAACACATGAAGTAACACATTAACAGTAATTAACTAACGTTAAGTAAACATGTAACAGTTGCATTAGTTAATGCTGTTTTATATATAGTGCAGACTAAGTGGTGTTGACTAACCAACGTGAAGTAATGCATTAGTTAACATGAACAACACATGGAGTTGTTAGTTAACATTAATTAATTAATTAATTAATTTAGTCAACATTTAATGTAAAGTATTACCGAAACTTCTTTTGATACTGAACAAAAACTATAGGAATATTTTCGCATATAACATACACATTAGCAGACTGGGCAAACGGCTGTGATGACGTGTCCCATTTCTGTGTTTTTTTCTGTGTCGTTTGTCATGTTCCGAGCAGAAGAGGACGGCGTGTATGGGACCATTTGTATTCGTTGTTTGATGACTCTTCTGCTCAAGCAGAAGCCTGACTTTTGCTAAACAAAAAACATTTTGACAAATGTATTTCAATTTCGATACAGGCGAAAGCCTAACGGAACTTACCGCGTCCGTTACTATTGCAATTGCCATTTGCACACTGCTTATTATGGTTATCGCTAGTTGATTATTCAAGTTGTTATATTCAATAAATTTACTATTTAATATTGAATTTTGTTATATTGTTATTTTGTTGCACGCTTCACAAAAAAAGTGTATTTGAGCGTCTGCGTTACATGTCAAACATTGCCCTCTTGTGGCTGTTTTGGAGAAGGGCATCGACTGGCGGGCAGACGACCTTTGGATATCTGAGGTGCATGCTACGAATTTGGCATAAGTTGAATCATGGAAGAAGATTACCACATTAGCTCCATCGGACTCTGTTACACGTCTGAGCATGTTTTCCTCTACACCAGCACATGCAGTGTGACTTCAGTGTGATGCAAGAACTCCACAGTGTCATTTGCAAACCCCTCACCCCCATGTTTCCACTGAGTGTGTATATGCATGATTTCAACACTCCATGTTTTCCTGTTATATTTTCCATATATATATATATATATTGTGTATATATATATATATATATATATATATATATATATATATATATATATATATATATATATATATTGTTTTCCAGTGTTATATAAGGCCTGCTGCTGCATATCACATCAGTTTAAAACATGTTTGCTGTCTCACCATGACATGACATTTTGGAGGTGTGTGTCTGTGTAATTATGTAATTAGCATGTCAAGTACAGTGTGTTATTATTACGGGTTTGACAGAATTTCCTCAAAAGTTTTTTTTAGCGGTCACCTCAGCTTCTCAGCCTGAGTGTGAAACCTCTCCTCTTTCCTAAGCCGATGGGACATCGATGGAATTTGAGAGGGAAACTTTGTGCCACTTGACCTATGAGGACATCTGACATTCTCAACCATGGAAAAGTGCTTTTTAGATATCAGTGGTGGTCAATAGTTGAGAAATCCTATGTGATGTTGTTCACAACTAACATGCAATAAACATGTTCCCAAACTGGGTCTGTCTAGACGCAGAGCAGGGTGCAGAGAGCACAGCCCACTCTCAGCACACACACCAGTGTCCGCCCTGCCTGCTGTATGGTGAACGAGCAAGGCTAGCAATCAGTCCAGCCTCTCACACACACGCACACACACACACACACACACACACGCACGCTTTTGTGCAATAACACATACTGGTGGGGATAAATTTAACTGTAAGCTAATACAACAGACACAAAACACACACACACATACACACACCGACCAAAGCCACACTTGGGGTTATGGTGGTTTGCGTAACTAGCTGGTAGAAGGGAATCCTGTGCTTATATGTTACTATGTATACAAACCCACTCAATTTTTTCACTTTCCTAGTAAGAATTCATTATTTACATATCATACTTCTCTGCAGCTTGCACTTGCACACACACACACACACACACACACACACGGAGTATTTCACAGTCACTGATCCTGTGTGGTATAGTTAGTACGTGGGTAAGGTGATCTGTGACTACCCTCTCCCAGCAGTGATTGACGACTTCTACGGAGGCCACGCAGAGTCAATAACCTGCCCCACTGAAAAGCACACTGCGTACATGCAGAAATACAACAGCATGAATTTACATATGCAAAACACGAGGTCTTATACACTCACCTGTGTGTGTTTTCACACTGTACATGTGTGCATGTGTATTGAGGTCACAGGTCTAAGGTTGTCTTACCAATACCGGTGGGCCCCTTTAACTTCAGAGCAGCTTTAAGTCTTCATCACATCAACAGGGAGCTGGAAACATTCCTCAGACATGTTGGTCCGTATTGACATGATGACATCACACAGCTGCTGCAGATCTGTTGGCTGCAGATCCATGATGCCAATCTCCTCTTCCACCGCATCCCAAAGGTGATCTACTGGACTGAGGTGTGGATCTCCTCTTCCACCACATCCCAAAGGTGATCTACTGGACTGAGGTGTGGATCTCCTCTTCCACCACATCCCAAAGGTGATCTACTGGACTGAGGTGTGGATCTCCTCTTCCACCGCATCCCAAAGGTGATCTACTGGACTGAGGTGTGGATCTCCTCTTCCACTACACCCCAAAGGTGATCTAATGGACTGAGGTCTGGATCTCCTCTTCCACCACATCCCAAAGGTGATCTACTGGACTGAGGTGTGGATCTCCTCTTCCACCACATCGCAAGGCCGTTCTACAGGATTGGAATCTGGTGACTGTGGATGACATTTGAGTGCACTGAATTCACAGTTATGTTCAGGAAGCCAGTTTGACATGATGTGAGGTTTGTAACGCAGTGCATTGCCCTGCTGTAAGTGTCCATCAGAAGATGGGCACACTGTGTTCATACAGGGATGCACATGGTGAGCAACAACACTCATGTAGGCTGTGGTGTTTAAACAATGCCCAGGTGATTTTAAGGGGCCCAAAGTGTGCCAAGAAAATATCTCCCACACCATTACACCACATTCATTACACCACCACCATTACACCACCAGCCGTGGCACCTGGGTTGCACTTCTGCTGCTGTAACCCATCTGCTTCAAGGACCAGTGGCGGGTGCAGAGATGTTCTTCTGCAAAACTCAAAAGACACAAGTGGAGATTTGAGTTCCTGTTGTATTTCTCTCAGCTCAAATGTGGCTGGTCATTCTCCTCTGACCCAGGCATGTTTGCCCAGTGAACTGACACCCACTAAACATGTCTTCTTTTTCAGGACATTCTCTGCAGGTGCCACGGCTGGTGGTGTAATGGTGGTGGTGTAATGAATGTGGTGTAATGGTGTGGGAGATATTTTCTTGGCACACTTTGGGCCCCTTAAAATCACCTGGGCAAGTGTCCCGTGATGTACGGGACGCTCCGTCAAGGACATAAAAGCCTCAATAACTTATTTAGCATTATTACAAAATTAAATTAAATATTTAATTTATGCATTATATGACATAATTGTATGTCTTCACTCGAGGTACAAATCAACGTTTCAGTAGCAGACAGAGGAAAAAAGCTAAATGTAAGAATGATGCACCAATCTGTGTATTACTGAGATTATTATGTGATTGTGTGGCACTCAGCAAGTGTGTGAGAATGTGTGTGTAGGGCTGGAGTTCCTGCAGTGCGTAGTGGTTGAGGAGTGTAAAAGAAGTGGTGACCTCCACACCTGTTCATGTTTAACAGGATCTGTGTGTATGTGTATGTGGGGGGGGGGGGTGTCTGTGTGTGTGTGCATGGGTGTAATGCGTGTGCTTGCGTTTCTATAGTGATAGACAGGAACTTAGGCTTCTATCGAAACTTTACCCAGCAACTAATCTATTCACACACACACACACACACACACACACACACACACACACACACAGCGGCCTCATTAGGAGTGAATGTGAATGATCGTGCTGACCTCTCTGGCCCGATGCCATCCACAGTTGCTGTACATCAAACACAGGTGGTCAACCATTACAAAACAAAACTTAACCCCCCCACACACACACACAAATACACCCCATATTCTCTCACACACATACACACACACACATCATATTCTCTCTCTCTCTCTCTCTCTCACACACACACACACAAACATGTGGTGTGGAGCATAGTTAAGTACAGCAAAATACCACAAACCTTGCCAACTAACTATAACATTGGCTTGCTGTTTAAATCCTTCTTCCTTGTGTGTACATTAAGGCACAACATGAATGTTCAACTCCTGAGAGACTTTCAAAAGCCTTTAAAAGCTGAACTCTGTTGGAGTCAGGTGGAGTCTAACGCAATGAGCGAAGAATGTTCTTCATGTATAGTGATTTTGTGTATGTGAAAGGAACATGACCTAACATAACTAGGGTTTGGACATACATCTATATACACCTGGGAGTGTTTGTGAGTCTGGACATACATCCATATACACCTGGGAGTGTTTGTGAGTTTGGACATACATCCATATACACCTGGGAGTGTTTGTGAGTTTGGACATACATCCATATACACCTGGGAGGGTTTGTGAGTCTGGACATACATCCATATACACCTGGGAGTGTTTGTGAGTCTGGACATACATCTATATACACCTGGGAGTGTTTGTGAGTCTGGACATACATCTATATACACCTGGGAGTGTTTGTGAGTCTGGACATACATCCATATGCTGCTGTGACGTACAACTTGAGTAACTGAGCGTCTTGTTCAGGGATCTGACAGTGGCAGCTTGGCAGCGGTGGGTCTTGAACTGGCAACCTTCTGGTTATTAGCTGAGTACCGTTACCACTGAGCTCCTCATCTCTGCAGGGAGGAATTACGTCTATTACGTGTCCTGGGTGAAGGAAAACAAGCCTGTGAGATGACTGCCAACCACGATGAGAAAAAACCGAAACAAATATAGCCGGGGGGGGGCTGGGGGGGGTTAGGCCTCTGGGAAGGGCACAGAGCCAGGCTATCAGCTAACTCATGTTGTACTGGGGGGGGGGGGGGTTTCGGGGGGGGCAAAGATTAAAAATAGCCCCTCAACCCCAAGACACCCCAGGCTTCAGGTGAACATAGTCTCCCACCATACCTCACCACTCAGTATAATCAGCCATTCGGATGTACAAAAGGTATGTAAAGGGCTTTGTGGAGCTTGTGCTTGGGGAAGTGCATGACTGCATCAGGCGCTCAGTGCGAGGGCGGAGGGGTCAGGGTGGGGGCGTCTCACACCGCTCCGCCGGCAGGACGAGCCCGTGCACACGTCCACGTGCTGGCAGGCGACCCGGCTCTGTCGGGCTTGTCAGATTTTACGGCTGTGATATCAGGCGTCTCTGAAGTCACAACGCGGTCATGTGGACGCTGAAAAAGTCGGTTTCCTGCACAAGAAGGTTTTGAATGTTATCAGATAAATGAGACATAGAGCCTGTAGCAGTGTGCTTCTGTCATGTTTATCATGGGATTTAAATAATGAAGTGATCATGATAATGATGTGATTATGATAATGACGTGATTATGATGTGATAATAAAAATGATAATCATAATGACGTGATAACAATAATGACGTAATATTAATAATGACGTGATTAATGATGGAATTATAATAATGACGTGGTTATAAAAATGATGTGGTTATCATAATGATGTGATTATAATAATGATGTGATTATAATAATGATGTAATAATAATTAACATTATTAACATTAACATAATTAACATAACACAAATGAGAATGAACTATAACAGGATATAGTGCAGGTTAGCCCTTGTTACGCCAGCTGGATAGCTGGATGGACAGACAGAAGGACGGACAGACAGACAGACAGACAGACAGATAGACAGACAAATAATGTGAGAAGTAGAAGTAGACGATGGATGTGCATTCAAGCTTATGTTTCCCACTGACTAAAGAAGCAGTCATCAACACACACTCACACACACTCACACACTCTCACACAAACACACACAAACACTCACACACACTCACACACACACACACTCACACACTTTAGCTGGGTTCAGACCATAGTGGGGCATGGTTGCTAGCCTATTTGTAGCCTGGTTCTGTTTGCTTGTTTACCACTGCAACTTACACACAGCATATTTCTATTAGAGTGTCTTCTACATTCACCATTCACTTATCTGAAGATCATTAAGACAGCACAAAGCATTTATTCCTTTTTTATTACCTACCCTCCAGTTAAACTCAGTTTTATTTGTAATTTCAGAAGAGAACAGTCGTGTATCAGATGGTCTTACTCTAGTAGCGCCATTAATATCTTCCGTTCCCTCCCCTTATACCAGGTCCCCACCAGACACTGCTTACATACTGGGCTGTAATAAGGATCCACTGTCTATCGTTGTGACAGATGATCTTTGAGTAGTAGCTATGACTGAGTAGTACTGAGTAGCTGTGACCCAGGTCATTTATAACAGGGCTCTGCTTGGGGTTGCTTTTAAGATTATAGAGATCTGAACCCAGATCAGCCGGATGGACCATGAGGTGACAGCTCAACTTTGGTGGAACAGATAGAGCTGTCAGTGTCTGTCACAAGAGGGCGGTAGTGAGCTTAAGGCCATATGTTGAGAAGGATGTGTGTTTACCACATGGCACTGGTAACTGTGCTGATTATGGCAGCGTCAGGTCATGTATTTCAGAATGCTTTGATTGTCTATGATTTTCTTGATATAGTGAAAACATTTCTTTAGCTAATGTGTTTGCATGTTTCTTCCTTGCTGTGATTGGTGGTTTTCTCACAGCTCTCCATTTCACTGGTTTTACTTTAAAACATTTAACAGAAGTGACAGTTTTAGCAAAATGCAGTGTACACCTTTTACCTCGTGCCCAGTCAGATAAACTGTTAGCAGATCTGCTGTTGTGTCAGAGACGTGCGATACTGAACGTCTGCTGTCTCACGTGTGCAGTGCAGCTCAGTGCAGACGTGAGCGAGACAGATGCTGCAGGACTGAACGCGTCTCCACTAATGGACCCCACACGGCAGAGACAGGAGACAGAGGGACGCAGACAGCTGTCTCTCGGACCAGGCCGGTGAATTTACTGCCCCAGGGTTTCAGTAACAGTGCAGGGCTAGATTATGTATAGTTACCATGTGAGCATATATTTGATCGTTTGTCTAATGTCAGTAAAAAGGTTTGCTTATAAACTGACACATTTTTAGCAGGTATAATTATTGCATGGAAAGCTAAAGGTCATAAATTTTGATCAACTGATGAGTCATAACTGTTAAATGTAGATCAACTGATGAGTCATAACCATTAAATAAAGATAGATAGATAAATAGATAGATAAATAAATAAATAAAGTATGTATCTATCTAAATGTAGATCAACTGTTGAGATGAGTCATAAACTTTAAATGTAGATCAACTGATGAGTCATAACTGTTAAATGTAGATCAACTGATGAGTCATAACCGCTAAATGTAGATCAAGTAGGTGTAAGAGGGTTTTACAAACATTTGCATATTTTAACCTATCACTGTAAAAGATTAGTAAGCATGTACCAGGACAATCCCAGCTGTGTTTCTAAACCCACACTAAGGCTATCGGCCTGAAATGGTCAAGCCGAACTGAGACAGTATCTCACGTCCCACAGTGCAGGACAAACGCACGCTAGTGTTATAACAAACACACATTCGTAAAGTCTTTAAACTCTTACGCTTGTTTCAGTTTTGCTGGTGCTGTTTCTGGTCTTTGTTTCTGGTTTCTTACATTCCTCTTGCTTCCTGTCCAGTGACAGCTGTGCTGTGGACGCTAGTGAGGGGATGACAGCCAATCAGGTCAAGGCAGGCTTGGCAGACGAGCTGCTCACGTCAGACATGTGTACCACCGAGACAGACACTGCTACAGCCCCGTCTGTGTCCCCCGAAGCCCACGCCACCCAGCCACGCCCCCTGCAGGCCCACGCCCCCCAGCCACGCCGCCTCCAGGTTCACGACCTGGAGCCCCATCCCACAGAGCCCCCCTCTGCAGAGCCCAAGGCCTCACCCACTCACCTCTGCCCAGGAAAGAAGTGGAGAATCCAGGATCCCACTGATGCTTTAGCCTCAACAGCACCTCCATGCCTGGACAAGACCGTGGAGATTCAAACCACTGATGTGCAGAATGAGACAGACACAGTGCACAAAGAGAAAGACACAGTGCACAAGCAGACAGAGACAGTGCACAAGCAGACAGACACAGTGCACAAAGAGAAATACACAGTGCACGAGCAGACAGAGACAGTGCACGAGCAGACAGAGACAGTGCACGAGCAGACAGAGACAGTGCACGAGCAGACAGACACAGTGCACGAGCAGACAGAGACAGTGCACGAGCAGACAGACACAGTGCACGAGCAGACAGATACAGTGCACAAAGAGACAGATTTGAAAAATGTGTTTGATTTGCTGCAGACTCCTGCTCAGATCATTTCGTTGAAGAAGGACAGACGTAGCGAGGAAGAAGTGGATGAAGTAAACATGACGCTTGCCCAGGCTGATGTAGCTGGCACTGGGAATGATGCTGTCTGCAATCCAAGCATCTTCAGCCAAATAGGTGATACGGTTACAAAGGAGGAAGGTACAAAAACAAGATCCCAGCCTACAACTAACATTAAAAGTATTACTGGTGATATCTCAAATGTCACTGAAAGTAACAGTGGCATCATGGGAAATGTAGTGCCTGAGAATGTGACTGTGACACAGACTAGCTTTGCACAGAAAGACATCGATCTAACATCAAACCCTGCAGACACTGACCTCTGTCAGAACGAGGGTGCATATACCACAGACCCACCATTCAAAACAAACACTCCAGACATGCAGGATCACATCAGAGACTCCACCTCGGTCCCTCACACACCTGAGGCTGACTCTGAGATGGCTGGCACTAGTCAGCCCGTTCAGGGTGTGGTGATAGTCAGGGACAGGCGATTTGCAAGTCAGGGCCAGACAATTGGCCATTCTGATGCTGAAGAAGCCTTCATCACACAGGACCCAGAATTAAGTCTCCCTGCGTGTCAGCTTCCCTCAGAGTTAAGTGGCGTCACGGGGAGGCTGAGCCGTGCCCCCGCTGGGGTGGGTGCTGGTGCGCGCTTCACACTCACGCAGCCTGACGTAGGTCATGTGCTTGGGGGCAGCATTTCTTCTTCTGCTCCTGGACTATCCAACGTGGCAAACGAGAACGTACCAGGCACCAAAACAATAGTGAGAAATGTTGCGGGAGACGCGTCCTGTGAAACTCAGAACCCAGATAAGAGTGAGACAGCTGGAGAGACCACACATAGAATTGTTCCACCGATAAGAGATATGAGAGGTGAGATCATCTGTAGCTCTGATGAAAAACGCATCATAGACGCGACTTCCGGTAACGGGGACTCTGAAAGTGGCGCCGTAATTGGCGCTGACACTGATTCTAACATCTGCTGTATTGTTGGAGAGACCGAATGTAGCATTGATTCTAAAATAAGTCCCATTGTAGTCAGGACTGCCCATGACACTGACTGTGTCCTGAAGGACAGTGTAGGAGAGGCTTTGGACAACTCAGGCGCTGACATAAATAATGTAACAGGGGAAGCTATGCTGAATTCTGACCCTGAAATATGTGATGTCATAAGACGAGGCCTGAATATGGGCAGCTCCAGCCTGAGTTATGTGGACCCCGTGCCCAGGATTTCAGTGACTCTGGAACCTCTGGGCAGGCTTGCTGTTGAGAGGAACACGACTGAGACAGTGTGTGAGACCTCAGGTTCCCCACTCCACACAGTAGACGTCAGTACTAATAGCACCCTGGGGTGCAGTGATAACAATACACTCATCTCAGATCGCACGTTTCCAGATTTCAGCAGCTTGCCAGAGGGCATCTTGTCCAATACAGCTGTTCATTTTGTGGAGAGTATCTTGGCCCAGTCTCCACAGGATCCTGTCGCCGAACTGAAACGTGACATGGTGGAGTCAGATTTGAGTGACTCAGGAGATCCAGACTCTCGCACAATCTCACGACTGTCTACGCCGACGTTCCCCCAGCCGGAGTCATCAGCTCTCTGCAGCAGTGACACGGCACTGAGGGAGAGTGACAACAACGTCAGTTCCCATCTCCGGGTCCCCGGCGTCCTGCACACGTCGTATGAAAGCCCTTTGATTAGTGACGGGGTAAAGAGGGACTTGCTGCTAGCAGATCCCTATGGCACACCAGCTGCTTCCTGGGATTTGGACCGCATTTCCGCGGGGCAGGAAGGGGACCATTCAAAGGGAAGAGAGGCGACTTACAGCAGTGAGCTGTCCAGTGACGAGCTGTGGTTGGATACCTTCCAGTTCTTGCCGTGCGAGGAGGATGAGGGCTTTGCTTTGGAGTCAGGACAATCTTCAGCCCTGTGTCCCCAGAGAACCTGTACAATGGCCGTCCCCTTCCCCACAGGGGCGGAAGCCACAGCAGGCCGGTCGTCCAGAGACCCAGAACTGCCACCTGCAAAGAGCTGGTCGTCCTCAGACAGCTGGGCCAGTGCCCTCTCCGAGTGGCTCCCATCCATCAGCCCAAACCCTGTGGAAGACTTTACCCAGACAAGTGACTGTGGCTCTGCTGAGCACCAGCCTCAGTGCAGCATGGCCTTCCAGGACAGAGAGGAGGGTGAGAGGGCGAGTCCAGCTGAGTCCTCCGACCCCAGTCCGGCGTGTGAGTTCCAGCAGCTCACAGGAGCAGGGCCAGGGGTCCAGGAGAGGAGTCTGCCCCAGGGGGAGAACCCTATCGGGCTCGGGCAGCACACCGGAGATGAGGACAATGATGACAAACTCCAGACTCAGTCATCCACAGCCGGGAGTCGGCGCACACCAGGAGAACCTGCCGTCACTCTGAAAGGGGGGGAGATGAGTCAGTCTGGAGTGGATGGTTGTGTAGCAGAAGAACCACAAAGCAAGTGTGGAACTCAGGTGGGTATGTGTTTGGGTAAGACAGGGTACATTTGTGATGGGTTAGGGTAGGAAATGTGTTTGGGTAAGACAGGGTACATTTGTGATGGGTTAGGGTAGGAAATGTGTTAGGGTAAGGTAGGGTACATGTTGGGCTAAGCTAAGATGTGCTAGGCTAAGGTAGGTATGTGTTGGGATGGGGTGACTATGTTTTAGGTTAAAGTAGGCCCTTTTTGGGCTAGGGTAGGGTGTGTGATGGTCTAGGGTAGGGTGTGTGTTGGTCTAGGGTAGGGTGTGTGTTGGTCTAGGGTAGGGTGTGTGTTGGCTACTGTGATGGTCATGGTTCATGAATTCACCGTGCAACTCATTTACAGGAACTTCCATTCCTTCAAAACAATAACAGATTACATTTCATTTGTAAATTGGTAAATTTGCCAAAATGAAAACAGTCCGCTGATTGTACTTATCTAATGATTTATACCTTTTAACATGGCGGTGGCCCAAAGACATTTATAGATATACAGTGTTAAACTGACTCAATTTTCCTCTGCTTTATTATTTGCTACACAGTCATAGCAGGTCTTACGGAAGGTCACTTTTCCTATTAATACCACTTACACAGGCCTCAATCATGCACAACACTTTAATGCCAACCCCTGTAGTTCAGTACAATACCTCAGCCATGTGCTGACAATGGAGCTATCTATCTATCTATCTATCTATCTATCTATCTATCTATCTATCTATCTATCTATCTATCTATCTATCTATCATCCTCTGCCTAGTACTCGCCTTCTCATTTGTGTCTCATGTCTTCTCATTTGTGTCTCATGTCTTCTCATTTGTGTCTCATGTCTTGTCTCAAATCCTTGTTTCATTTTCTCTCTTTTAAAAGAAGCTCCCTTGATCCCGTTTGGGGGTGTGTTAATAAATGTAACCAAACCGCACGCTCACACACTCACACACTCACACATTCACACACTTAGATACTCACATATTGAATCTTGGTCTTGTTTTTTGCCCCCCTTTTGTCTCACTCATGCACATTTCACCTTTGCAAGCAAACACACACACAGACACACAGATTTTCATTCCAAATTTCTGTCTTACTGTCACGCATCAGCTGACACAGAGACAAACATTTCATGCATTCATGCTTACAAATGCACACACACACACACACACACACACTCCTACTTACACACTCACACTACTACACACAAACAATCTATCCTGGTTTCTGTCTCTCTCCCTCTCACTGACATTTGCAAATGAAGACTGACAGTGACGGGTGAGGAAGCGTGAGGTCTGCAGCTGGCTGGGGGAGGGGCAGACCAGCAGAAATAGACCCGCTGGATCTGAGCAGAGGCAGAGCGGCCTGCAGCCAGAGAGCTGGAGGCCGGTGTGGAGGAGGAAGTGGGGGTGGAGTTCGAGGGTGCAGCAGGTGTCCGCAGGGGTGAACGAAACAGCACAGCTGACTGCCGAAACACGACCCCACCAAATCTCCCACTTCCCAGTGGCCAAACTGGGAGGCCGCGCCCATCGCTCTGAGCTTGGCCAGCGGGAGCTTGGCCATTGGCTCCCTGCTTCACCAACACTAGATCGCGCTGCACCTCTGGAGCTTATAATGGTCGGGAGGAGTGATTCCTCCTGCTGTATGAGCCTCTCTGAGGGTGGTGTAAGGACCGGGGCAATGGCCTGACATGCTGAGGTATGTGAAAGCAATGATGGAACAGACAGTGTCCGGAAATCTATAGGCGTAGGTGAGCTTCTGGGACATGTACAGGTCTGGGAGATGGGACAACAGGCAGACACAGTTTATATCGGCTGATAGCAGTTGTCTGAGATTTTGCCGTTTAAACATGAACTTTGAACTTTCGGTGCCTCTCTGACCTTTAGGAATGTTTTTCCCTTTAGCTGGACTGTGATGCACTCTGGAAAGTGACAGAAGACAGAACGTCCCAGCTCGTGACAGACGTCCAGAAGGAAGGTGAAGGGAATTATGGACCCTTAAGCGTCTCGGGTTACTCCAGCAAGAGGAATTCCAAGTCTGGGTGGGACGAGGAGCAGAATCTCAGATGCAGTCCCCATCTTCACACACACACACACACTCTCCTCGACTTGGAAACAGAACACCTGACACACACACTCCTTGACTCTGAACCCAACCACCTCACACACACACACATCGCAGAGAGGGACTACGACTGCACATCACACACTGGGACTCAGACCAAGGACAGTGAGATCCGTGTGTGTGTTAACACACACAGTTCAGAGTTAACCCAGGGGACAGGGAGAGGCAGCGAGACCTCAATTATTATGCCGTTTGCGCCAGTCAGCATTGGAACGTCTTTCCTCAGTCCTCCGCCAAAAGAGAAACAATCCAGTCCACAGATATCTTTATCTCCAGCCCTGTCAGGGGTTCACGAGGAGAAGAGGGCTGAGGAGCCAGACTGGAACAGGAGCTGGCCAACGAACACAGACGAGTCGCTTCACGCCAACCTCCCCACCCACTCTGGGACATGTTGTGCGCAGAGTTCATCCTCGTCCTGTACCGACTCGGAGGAAACGTCCTCTCAAGACGGTGAGATCAGGAAGGAGGCCGATGACATCAGGGCAGAACTCTCCAGGCTAATCTTACTCACTGGAGAGCGATTTATGGTCACTGAAGAAAAGCGCATAGCCTATGTCACTCTAGACCTGGATGATGTTGTGATTTTTACTAAGGGACCTGGTGACTGGGGAGCAGAGTTGTCTGAGAATCAAACCTCCTGTGAAGTTAAACCCTGCTGCTCTGAGGAAGCCCACAAAGCCAAGATGCCTCACAAGACCTCCAAGACGTCCTGCGAGGGCAAAGCCCGCTCGAAGCGCAGGCAGACGACGGCGACGCAGGAGAACATGCGCACAGAGACACACGCCGTCACCACTGGCAAAGCCACTGAGATCAGCACAGGTGCTGTCAGGGAGATGATCGTCGTGAAGGAGAAAATTACCCCCAAGCCCCAGGGGAAGAAGAAGAAAAAGAACGTGCAGCATGGAGCAGTTAAAACTGAGAGCGCCGCCCTGGTGGAGGTGGAGAATGGCGCAAGGCCCAAGGCGTTGAAGCCCCAGAGCGAGGGCAGAGAAGCCACACCCCTCCTGCCAAAAGGAGGCTGTGTTCGAGAGAAGCCAGCCCTACCGCCGCCGCTGACCTCCGTGGTGGGAGGAGCCAGTGAGAAGGAGGCGGTCAGAGCTGACAAAGCCGTGATGGGAGGAGCCAGTGAGAAGGAGGCGGTCAGAGCTGACAAAGCCGTGATGGGAGGAGCCAGTGAGAAGGAGGTGGTCAGAGCTAACAAAGTCATGGTGGGAGGAGCCAGTGAGAAGGAGGCGGTCAGAGCTAGCAAAGTCATGGTGGGAGCCAGTGAGAAGGAAGCTGTCAGAGCTAACAAAGTTGTGATGGGAGGAGCCAGTGAGAAGGAGGCGGTCAGAGCTGACAAAGCCGTGGTGGGAGGGGCCAGTGAGAAAGAGGCGGTCAGAGCTAACAAAGTCATGGTGGGAGGAGCCAGTGAGAAGGAAGCTGTCAGAGCTAACAAAGTCATGGTGGGAGGAGCCAGTGAGAAGGAAGCTGTCAGAGCTAACAAAGTCATGGTGGGAGGAGCCAGTGAGAAGGAGGGGGTCAGAGCTGACAAAGCCGTGGTGGGAGGAGCCAGTGAGAAGGCGGCGGTCAGAGCTAACAAAGTCATGGTGGGAGGAGCCAGTGAGAAGGAGGCGGTCAGAGCTGACAAAGTCGTGGTGGGGAGGAGCACAGCTGGCCTGGAACCTCTGATCACCCGCCCAGCCAATGCTCAGGATGATGACCTCATCAAACGGAGACGTATCTCCGGGGACGGCGTTAAAGCAGTACCGATCAGAACAAGACCACAGCTGCCTGCAATCTTCAGACAGAGGACGGAGGACGAGGATGTCTCCAGCAGAGCCCACAGAGACACGGCCAAACAGATGGTGCGGCCTAAAGAAGGTACCGGAAACACAGGCGGCTCCATTAGATCCACTCAAAGATGCAGCGCATCTTTCTAGAACAGTTGCAGTGCTTGTGGTAGTGTGTTAACAGCAAACACAGGCTTCCTGTTGGCACTACTGAACTGTCTCTCCAGCGGTTTGTGCTGGAGGAGGAACACCTGACCGTTGTTTGCTTGGTTGTAGCTGCAGTACCCCGTGTGCTGTCAGAGATCCAGGTGGCGCCGGTGCCGGGCGACACACAGAGCATCTCCCTGTGGTGTCAGTTCAGCCCGGTCCCAGCAGACTCCTCCATCACATGGACCAAGGAGGGAGCCAGGCTGTGTGAGGAGAAGAAAAGGTGAGAAGAAAATACCCAATCACTCCATGCATTCACTCCTCTCAATCACTCCACCTGCTCACTCCTCTCGATCAGTCCACCCAATCACAGCCATTTACAGCAGGCACCTTCATCCAGAGTGATGTATATATGTTCTTCAGTCTGTAAATATGTTTATTAGTCTGTATATATGTTCTTCAGTCTGTAAATATGTTTATTAGTCTGTATATATGTTTATCAGTCCTGTTTTCTACTTACTAACATTTATTCCTCCATGACAGAGTTTATTCTAGGTATTCTATACTAGCCGTTGTGTTATTGTATAAACTGAGACAGTGGCCAGATCTTTACCCTGGTGTGTTTACAAACCACTCAAGCATTTGTGTGCTACACACACTGAAGCCTGCAGTGCAGTACAGTGGGATACTGTAGCAGCCAAAGCCCTAATCAGGAATCACTGCAAACAGCAGTAACAAAAATCCATCAGGGTGAGTCCTGATGCTCACCTGCAGTAGCTTATGTGGAGAGCTCAGTCAGGGAGGAGCTATCAGCTAGTCCTGCCTGGGGCCAGTGTAAATGTCCCAGATGCACTACTCAGGTGTAGAGGCACGTTTCTGTCCGACCACTTGGGGGCAGTGTTTGATGGGGTTTTTGTTGTTGCTGTTATTGTTGGCAGGTCTAATTCAGCTCCAGTGATTCAGAGGAGGCACGGTGTTCGTGTTGTACACAACAGCATGATTCACTTGAGCTGGTGCAGTGATTATGTGATCTCTGACGAAATCACTCCAGACTGTGCTCTTAATATACCGTTACAATAAGCACTTGGAAGTGCTTGTGTTTGTGTGGAGTGTCAGGTGATGACCTTGTTATATTAGATACCTTATTAGGGGTGGCCTCATAAATATTAACAGTGCTAGAGACAGAAACCACCACGTAGGGGCCATACAGACGAAAGTTCACTGGAAACATGGTGTGATTACAGAGAACAAGACAGGTTACCACCAGTCAACCCACATGATAACATATATATATATATATATATATATATATATATATATATATATATGATCATAATCTGTCTGTCTGTCTGTCCTTTTCTCTTTTTCACCCTTTCTCTATCCCATTCCCTCCCTCCCTCCCTCCCTCTCCCTGTAGAGTGGTAGATGACAGCCGTGTGACTCTGTCCCTTGTGAGGGCGTGCAGTAAGGATCTGGGCATGTACCGTTGCACTTTGACCTGTGTCCTGGGCTCCGTGTGTACCTCAGACTACCACCTCACCTCAGAGGGTAAGAGAAGCTCATCGCCCCTCTTCCATCTCCATGACTGCAGCTCTGTCACCTGTGGCTTTAGATGCAAGGCAGGGTTGCAGTGCTGATCTCAGATCAGCTCCATTCCAAAGTGACCACTTCAGGTTCAGAACATAAAAAAAAACTTTCCAGGACTTGGATTTGCTAATTATCTTAATTAACTCAATTAATCTAATTATCTCTACCCAGCAGGTATAATTAATTAGTGCAATCAGTTGGATACAAAATTAGGGCAGGACATGAGGTTCTCAAACAGACCTTAGCCTAACACACTTGTACTTTAATTCTATTGGTTGATAATTATGATTTCTGACTTCTGATTGTTTGAGAGTCATCCTTATCCTTAATTTTAGAAGCTGAAGAGAAACCAGCTGATCTCAGATCAGAGACAAAGGGCAGTCAGGTGTCAGTGGAAGCAGTGGAGTGGCATGATGTTGGATTAACCCTTTATTTGTGTGTTTCTTCTCAGTTCTCATGGAGTTTGTCATTCCCAGCCATGATACAGCAGGTAAGCCAGTGTCTACTTTCCCTGCCGCGTATATCCTAACAAAAACAGTGGCTAACATGCCTTGAGATCCATCTTTTTAATCCAAAAACAGAAAGGGATGGAGCATGCTCATTGGTCAGTTGGTTGGTCAATTGGTCTGTCTTTCTGTATTATTGTTTGTGAGTTTGTACTTATATTGCATAGAGTATCAGTTAATCTGCTCTCTCTTTTCTCGCAGCTGAGAGCAGAGAGTTGGAAGGTGAGGAGGACGTCCACTGCTCTCCTCTGCTCTTCAAGGACAGTATCCTGACTGATCAGTACTTTGGGGAAAACCAGCCTGCCAGCATTGTGACTGAGAAGGCTCACTTTGGCGAGGGTATGCACCGCAAAGCCTTCCGAGCCATCCTCAGGACGGGCGCGGTGTCTGGGTTCAGCCCAGGGCACCCCTGTGTGCTAAAGGTTCACAACTCCATCAGCTATGGCACCAAGAACATTGAGGAACTCACCAAGAGGAACTACGACCTGGCTGTGGAGGTTAGAATGACTACACAACTCTTGTCTTCTCTGGAAAAATGTTCTTTCCAACAACAACAAAATCTGTATACAGATACACAAACCTGCTCTGAGAATTTTACTCTTTATGCAATTGAAACCAGACCACGGCAGACAACAAGAATTCGTAATAAGGTTCAGTATTCACCTGTGTTCAGCAACACTAACAGTGTATTTGAGTCCCAGAGATCATTTGTCCATATGTGATTATACATAGTGATGAGTATGAACTCGCAGTCCTACCAGTGGAGTGTCACTCTGGATAAAGGGTTGTGTGACAGATTCTTTAAATGTGAAAGCATTTGAGCTTAATGTTTGAAGCTCAATAATATCACTGGGATCTAAATTCTGCATGTATTGTGGTCCTTCAGGAGTGTTTTGTGCAGAACACTGCCAGGGAATACATCAAGGCTTACACGAGCATAGCCCAGTCTGCAGAGTCATTTGGAGACGTCCCAGAGTGAGTACAACATGCATGTTCTCACTTCTAAGGGATTCAGAATTATGATTCAGGCTTTGGTTCTTCAGGTTTTAATTAAATGCTGGTGTGGTTCATTATTAATTGTATGAGGGTGTATTGTTTTGTCTCACCTGCAGCATCTGTAGTGTTCATAATCGTCTTTACCATGACATCCTATGTGGAGGGGGAGCTTTTGGCAAACCAGAGTTCTTAATCACTTCACCCTGCTCAGTGTGGAAGGGCAGGAGATGCATAAATCCTGTCTGTTCTTCAGGATCATCCCGATCTACCTGGTGCACCGTCCGTCCTGTGAGATCCCCTACGCCACGCTGGAGGAAGAGCTGATTGGAGACTTTGTGAAGTACTCGGTGAAGGACGGGAAGGAGGTCAACCTGACACGCAGGGACTCTGAGGCAGGACAGAAGTGTTGCACCTTCCAGCACTGGGTGTACGAGCAGACCGACGGAAACCTGCTGGTCACCGACATGCAAGGTCCGTCTGTGCTCTGCCACACCACCCACTGCTCATCGGACATTGTAGCCAAAGGTGACAGTCCACCATATATGCTATATTGCCAAACATATTCGCTCACCCATCCAAATTATCGGAATCAGGTGTTCCAATCACTTCCATGGCCACAGATGTATAAAATGAAGCACCTAGGCATGCAGACTGTTTTTAGGAACATTTGTTAAAGAATGGGGTCGCTCTCAGGAGCTCAGTGAATTCCAGCATGGAGCTGTGATAATATGCCACCTGTGCAACAAATCCAGTCGTGAAAATTTCTTCGCTTCTAAATATTCCACAGCCAACTGTCAGCTGTATTATAAGAAAATGGAAGTGTTTGGGAATGACCGCCCCTCAGCCACGGAGTGGTAGGCCACGTAAACTGACGGAGCGGTGTCAGCGGATGCTGAAGTTCATAGTGCGAAGAGGTTGCCAACTTTCTGCAGACTTTATCACTAAGTTTGGTGGAGGGGAGATTATGGTGTGGGGATGTTTTTCAGGAGCTGGGCTTGGCCCCTTAGTTCCAGTGAAAGGAACTCTGAATGCTTCAGAATACCAAGACATTTTGGACAATTCCATGCTCCCAGCTTTGTGGGAACAGTTTGGAGCTGGCCCCTTCCTCTTCCAACATGACTGTGCACCAGTGCACAAAGCACTTGACTGGCCTGCACATAGTCCTGTCACTTAAGATCATATGTGAGTCAAGGCAGGTAAGCGAATACTTTTGGCAATATAGTGTATCTGACCTAGGAGGCCTGTACACTTCCTCATGAAACCATTGTGATCCACTTGATTCCCTTCACACTGTCCACTGCTCCTTCAGTCAACTTCATTTGAACTGACCGCGCTGTTGTATCTGCATAATTATGTATGTTGGATTTGCAAACTGTTCTAATTACAAACTATATTACATTTTGGGTGAGGTGGCATTTAAAGTACATGTATTTATAATCATCATGTCTTGTCTATATTAGCTATTTGTGTGTTCATATTCCTGCAAATAGCCTCTCTGTGGTATTTATCTAAAAGTAGAAGAACTGCATACCTTTAAACTCATTTCTAATCTTGATTATTCTTCTCATGTGTCCAGGTGTTGGCATGAAGCTCACAGATGTTGGTATTTCCACCTGTAAGAAAGGGTAGGCTCTTCTTTCACACGTATATAAACCACTAAATAAGTAATTGATCTACCATGAGAGATTTGGAGACTCACTAAATGAATAAAATCTGTTTTTCAGCTATAAGGGATTCAAAGGCAACTGTTCTACGTCCTTCATTGACCAGTTCAAGGCACTGCACCAGTGCAACAGGTTCTGTGAGCTTCTGGGTCTCACCTCCTTGCAAGCTAAACCCAAACGAACAGCAGATCCACCCAGCAAGGCCAAACCTCAGCCCGGGCCCAAGAAACAGCCCTTTGGTGCAATTCTCAAGGGCAAATCCTGACAGACAGAAGCCCTCAATGCTGGGTATTCTGATTGGGTGGGCAGTTGCCTTCACAACGCTGTGGAGCTGCATCAGGGACCTTCTGAAGAGCCAATCACATTGACATGTGATGCAGGAGGATTATGGACATGAGGCAAAGCTTGTGACCTTCCTGATCAGTCCTGGCTTTGTTTATGAACATGAAAGTGCAGGTTACTATGTATTACATTTCTTTTTTGCTTGGCTGAGTAAGGAATTTAACAATGTCATTTTAATTCCATTCAGTTTTATTCTTCTACATGCTTTTTTTTAACTTTATTAAACTTCACTGAGCATGCGGAGAAGGGCAGTGTTAGTCCTCCCAGCCACAAGGGGGCCCCACTCTCCTATGCTGCATCACACAGTGCAGTTTTGATATGTATACATTTTGCAGTTTAGGACGTTGGTGAAATCCACAATATTAGTTCAGACTTTCTGTAGTTTTTTTTTAGTTCAGATTTTTAAACAAATTAAAAATTTAAACAAATTTTAGTTTCAGATTTTTTTAAAACAAATTTCTCTCACCTCCCTGTGCCATTTGACGCAGACGAGACACCATTATGGCATTATATCCATAATCACATTTTATAACATTAATTATATCCATGTTAAATCATAACCTACAGCAGCTGAACCTTTCATTTCTTGAAGATGTTTGAGTGTTAATCTTGGTGGGCAAATGACATTTATTACCACATTAGCAATTCAAAACTTCTACTGTAAATGTTGACTTGTTACTATTTATAACTTTTATCATTTAGTTTACATACATCTTTTAATGTGAAGGTGTACATATTTTTCTAAGAAATACTTAATACTTTTAATTTTCTAATATTCTGTGCTGGAGCACTTTCACCTGAAAGCAACAGTAAGAGGTAGTGAGGGAGAGAGAGGCGGGGGGTGTTGGGACAGTAGTGGTTGGCCAGTTCAGACTCCTCCCCATATGTTGGCCCTCAGCAGGAATGTGAAGGCAGGTCCCCTCTGCTATGCTTCCACAATCTATCACCAGCAGTCTGATGCATTGTAGTGTTCGTAGCTATTATCCATGTAAGATCCAATGGTTTTCTCATAGCATGTAGGGACAGGAGGTGTCGATTCTCCTGCTGTACTGTTTACGCTGCTCTGTGACCGTCGCCCTCTGGTCCTTTGCGGAGAGTCAGAGTCCTGTTCCACAGGATCACTGCCCTCTACACTGGCACATAAACAAACCCGCCAGTCCATCGCAGTAGTTTAGTTTAGTTTGTAAAAGCTGTGAAGAGGTCCACCAGAAAGTGGCACTGCTAGTGAATCACAGGCTATTTTCTGTAGCTGGAGTTGCACAGTGAGTCATGCCAAGCCAAACTAAATGGAATGGGAGTCAGATTGCAGTGTGGAACATCTCTCCTGATATAAAGCCACATAGTCATGAAATGTTGCCTTGCCAATCAGATCAGATGCGTTTATTTTTGGTGTATAATTTAACGATCATTGTTCATTAAACCTTTGTTTTTGATTTTTTTTTTTCCTTATTTATTCATCCTGTGTTTATTTGAACATGGTGGCGTTTCACTGAAACCATGTGATCAGCACACACACACACACACACAAGCAGGGCCCTTTAGCTTTAGATCCATGTGCATCAGTTTTCAAACAGACGTGTGTCAGCAGCTATAAGAATATACATACACCACATGTACTTCATACCACCACCCAAGATTACAGTTATTTTCATCCCGCTACATAAACTGCTGTGCTATTGACCAACCAATCACAGTAGACTATATAGTAGCAAATATGGGTCAATATGGGTCAATAAATAATTATAAATTGATATAATTAATGTTATAAAACAAATAAAGTGGGCATTGAAAATGACAAAGATACACACACTCATTAGGATTCTCATTCATGTTCTCCCCATGACCAAAGCTTACACATACTTGCACGCCCACTCACTCACACACACACACACACACATGCCTGAAGCCCATGGCCTGGGCTTTCCTGTTTCTCTGATGGCGCCCAGCTGGAAGGAGGTGAACCATGGGTGTTGAACAGCCATGCCGTAGGTGTTTAGTGTGATAATGGCGTTTGATTACACACAACACAAACACCATTGTCACACTCCAGAGCTGCGGAAGGCAGAGAGACTAACCAAGCCTGGAGAAGAGATGGACCATCTGGGCCTGAAGGGGGTTCTGTTGGAGAAGATGCCCCACAGACAGAGGAGTTACAAAACCATCTTAAAAGGATCAAAGACATTATAATACACAAGCAGTGCTACTTCGTTCTACTTTTTCACTTTCCTGTTTTCAGCAGCTGTCTTTAGTCTAAAGTCTCTTCCTTAGCACACACCACAGTTCAAACACAGCGGCCGCTCAGAGACGGGTCTGCACAGCTCACAGGTCAGCTGAACTGCTCAGAGATGGGTCTGCACAGCTCACAGGTCAGCTGAACTGCTCAGAGACGGGTCTGCACAGCTCACAGGTCAGCTGAACAGCTCAGAGACGGGTCTGCATGGCTCACAGGTCAGCTGAACCTAAACGGGCGATGAGCAGGTGATGACGCTTCAGCGAGTGCGCCTGACACACTGCACGTAACCTGCCCCGTCTCTCCTGCCATGCCCCGTCTCTCCTTTCCTGTCTCTCCTGCCCTGTCTCTCCTGCCCCATCTATTCTCCTCCATCTCTCCTGCCCCATCTATCCTCCCTGTCTCTCCTCCCCCGTCTCTCGTCCCCCGTCTCTCCTGCCCCATCTCTCGTGCCGCGTCTATTCTCCTCCATCTCTCCTGCCCCGTCTTTCCTCCCCCGTCTCTCCTGCCCCGTCTCTTCTCCTACCTCGTTTCTCCTGCCCCGTCTCTTCTCCTACCTCATTTCTCCTGCCCCATCTGTCAGGAAACACTGGTGATGTTTAGCTAGGCTGCAGGTTCTGAGGGGCACCTCACCTGGGGGAAGCTCTCGGTCTGGTCTATGTGGGTGAGACAGCCCACCTTAGATAGTTTAAGACCTTCTGGCATACAGTTCTCCAGAAACACTATTCAATTCTAGAAATCTTCGGATTCACCCTGCATCTATATTTGCTTGTAATATTAAATCAAAAGATTCTTTGAACAACACTAAATTATGGTGAATCCACCTACCAGGAATTTAAAATATGAATTATTTTATCAATAGACAACAAAAATGCTTTGAATGTTCTTCGGTATGTCTGCAAATATCCGTATGTGGTTTGGCAGTTTGATATTGTTTCTCTAGAGAAGAGACTTATTATTTGTGACTGAATTATCCTTAATTACAATGTTTAAAAAACAACTTTAAACTCACCACTGACTCCCACCACAAAAATGGCTTCCACCAAACTTGCTGGTCTTCATGTACGTTTGCGCACACAAACTAATAACACTAAAACGAAGTGAAACTCTGAATAACCACATATCCCATGTCATTCGAAAACGGTCAACCCGAACTGTATGACAGCGCGTCACTCCACACAGGTGCAGTTCCAGTATCCAGTCTGCGGATCACGCTCACCTGACTCTGTCCCCCTTTATGTGGTCTGAGTGGGTTTTAGGCAAACAGTATGTGGCAGCCGGAGATAAGCTCAGAGCGCTATTGATCAGCTCACCGTGGAGACGAGGTCACTCACCCAAATCCAGGCCTTCTGAAAAACGACAAAAAAAGACGGACGATTCGCTCTACCTCCGAAAAAAGGGTTCGGCTGAATACCAACAGCCAATGTCAGCGGACGGCTGCCTAAGAGGCGGACATGGAAACAAACAAAAGCATGTGTGTACTAAAACCCAGTACTAACATACTAACTTAATAACTAACATACTGATATACTAACATACTAACTTAATAACTCACATACTTATATACTAACATATTAACTTAATAACTAACATACTGATATACTAACATACTAACTTAATAACTCACATACTTATATACTAACATACTAACTTAATAACTAACATACTGATATACTAACATACTAACTTAATAACTCACATACTTATATACTAACATACTAAATAACACCCACAGCTGACATACTAAATGTGTCATTCCAAAAATAGAATATGCTGTTTTGTCCCATCACACATTTTTTAAGAATTTGAGTACAAAGTATATAAAACACTACAATAAAAACAGTCATATTAGATATTACAAATCAGATTACCAATGAAGCGGTAAAACACCCATAACTTTAGTGTACCGCTCTAAATGTTCCACCTTATTGGCCATCATCTTTATTGTTAAAAATAATTTTAAAATAATGGTTTAGATACATTTTATGTATGGTTTGATATATGCAATTTAAGGATGCGAACACTAGTTTGCATTTCAACATAATTTGAATAATAATAATTCTGCTAAATTTTGTTCCAATATGTGTGTGCAAACTTATTACTGAACCCCATGTAACATGATAAAGGGACAATTTCATCATTGACAACACTCAACACAGCCAAGAAAAACGTAGGACCCTCTTCAACCTCTGCCTGTACTGCATATTGAATACAGCCTCTGCATGTACTGAATACTGGCTGATATTAGCCTGTTTGCTCACAGCTGTTACCAGCAATTGCACAGTAGTAAGATGCTCGAGTGTTCTCCATTATTTTAATAAGAGGATATAAGGTCCACAAATACATCATCATCATCATCATCATCTTCTTTCTGCTTTTTCTGGTGAGGTCTGTGGTGGTAACAGAGACCCCCCCCCCACGCCCCACCACCCACCTGAAACTCCAGCATCTCCACACAAACCTCATTTCTCCTGCTTGTATGTGTGATCTTATTCTTTCTCTCACTACCCAGAGTTTGCAATCACAGGTGAGGATGAGGGCTTCATCATTGCACCACATTTCCACTTCTCCTCCACAGCCTGATTCAGAGTCCGCAGCACTGCACCTGTGGACCCGATGTGTTTGAGAATCTCACACTCCACTTCTCCAGATCTCGTGATCAAAAATTCCAAGATACTTCAGCATCTTGAAGCTGCACAACAGTTAGGTTGTCTCCTCCCATCTGAATGGAGCACTCATATCTGCTCTGTTTCCCATAACAATATAGAATAGGATCTCAAACATGGAGTTGAAGATTTTCACCCCAGCCACATCCCATCCGACACTATATAAATACATATGAATGTATTTTGTCAATATGTTTCATGACTATTAGTCTACCATTTGATACATTTGGCTTCTTTGACTTTAACAGCATGGGGGCCTTAACATGTGAGGTAACATCTGCGATGCGTGTGGACCGTGTAGTTGGGCCTGGACAGCACTGCGCTGACACCCCTGCTTTTGCTGATTCCATCCCATCCAGTTTTGTCAGACTAAAACGATACTAAAATATGAAAAAACCCACTTATGTATATGCACACCCACCCACACACACCATATTACCAATCTACAGTAAACTATCACTTCCCCCTGACTAGAGTATAGATGGTAAGAATAACGAAGAACACATGTGTTGTGTCCCAACGTGGGAATGATTATAATGATCCGGTTTGATTATTTCGTTTTATTGATTGATTAATTTTAGGATTAATTGGATCATATTAATTGGATCATATGACAAACTACCATCTATTATTTATCGTAAACAAAACAAGTTGCCACAGTATAGAGTAAATGCATTTAGGGAAATTCAAATCCGAGAGTACACCTTTCACTTAAACGGTTTAATCCACATGTGAAGAATCAATGTTGAAGACTGTTGATCAGACAAACAAAATCTATGCAGGCGTGGGTCTGAGTTCCAACATGAACTAAAGTTTAGACTCACTATGAGACGCCTAACCCGAACCAAGTTTAACAGCGGGTCTGATGTCGGATCAGAGTCATCCCTGGAAGCGGTTAAGCGAAATGTGTTTCCTACTTTGGAAACGGCGCGAAAGGGCCGGCGCGCGCGGCGCTACCGACCCATAACGGGAACGTTCTTCCTCGAATTCTGCGCGCGATGCAAGCAGACGTGGAGCGGAGGAATTTGGCGCTGGACTTGTTTGCTGCGGCTGTGATAAAGTCACCCAGGCCGCCTGTATTTGCTCGGCCTTGAAAGCGATAAGAGCGCGATTGCTTGTGTGAATGAACTGAGTTCCCTTCACCGCTTGCTAAGAAGAAGGCCTCGCGCAATGCAGTGGGGCCCCCTTGTGAAAGGGGGGGGGGGGGGATAAGTAATAATAAACATGTTTATGGAATCGTTCTTATACGCGTAAGCCTGGCCTATACATTGTGCCCGACGGGTCTGCTACTGACGTCTTTGCGTCTATTGAAAATTTTTTATATCCTTTTAGTACGCTTAATCGCTGCGCGAGGGCAGGATTTAAGGCTGGACTATAATTTCGAGTCTGACCGTACAGCTCGACTCCGCTGCAATAACGGGAACCGTCGCTTTACACAAACTGGGTCTGTGTACTCAGAGAAATCCTCCCCCTACTCCGCCAACTCCACCCTTTGAACCCAGCACTGATAGCCTACTGAAGCCTGTTTACCTGACCTCTGACCTCTCAGGGGGTCAGCCTGACGAACCGGCAAAAGCTCACCCCAACCTGTCACCGTACAGATGTTACTGCTGAAGTGCAGCCTCAGCAGACTGAGCGCGCCCAGCACACCTCTGCTCCACACGATTCTGAGAGACCTCGCGGGTCTGGGCTATCCATCTGGACCGACATTTTTCTGAGAAAGGCAACCTGCTTCACCTGTTTGGTTACTTCTGTCTTTACTCACCAACCAAATATAACATGACACTTTTGGTCGTGAATTCAGCATGTATGCTGTAAAGGCAATCAGAAAGAAAGGTGCCAGCCATGTTATCAGCACGTGTATGGATTAAGAACCACATCAACGCAACAAGTGGTACATGCGTGTGGGGGATAAATAAATAAATACACCGAGGCGAGCGGCTGCAGTTCCATTTGTCAGTTTAATTTGAACCGATTTATATGAATCACAAGAGCTCGAGGGACGAGGAATCAGACAAGGCGAACATTCCCCATCGATAAAAAACAACGGCCCCTACAAAAGAGGGAAGGAATAAAATAATAGTAATAGTAATAATAATAATAGTAATAATAATTATAATAATAATAAGGGTATCACAAATCTATTGAGCCACAGAACAGAAATTACAAAAAGGAAGGAAAAATCAGTACGAAAGAAAGCAGAGCTCGCCTCCCAGAGCGCTGATCCAGGGTCAGCTTTAACCATTACCGCCCGTTCTGCTTCATCACGGCCCGATTGGCAAAACTGACCCTGGTGCAGCCGTCAAGGCGGCCGTGTGTAGCGCTTCCTCAGAGCCGTGCTCCAGCACGCAGTGCGGCACACAGCAACAGGCGGGTCGCACTACAGACACGGCACCAGTTAACCCGGCGCTCTGAACAGAAACAAAACGTTACAGGAAAGTCACATTCGAGTTAGTAAGAGGAGAGCCGGCCTCACGACTCTGGTGAGCGCCGCTAAAGTGCCTGTCCAGCCTCAGTGGTGTTAAGAATGGAAACAAAAGAACAATAAATAAACGACAAAGAAAGAAAGAAAGAGAAAGAGAGAGTGAGAAGAAGAGTGTGAGATAGGAGTGCTTAGTACTGAGTCTGCTGCTCTACCAGTTCAGTCAGAACTTTCACATTTCACCCTGCTATGCTTGTTAATACTTACAGAAGCTTCATACATACAGTGAGAGATTTAAAAAGCCCCCCCCAAACAAATTTACAGCATTTATATGAGCATAATGACGATGATGATACGCGGGAAGCCGCGTGTGCCGAAGCCACACACGTCCTCCCCATGTGATATAGGGTTCATACAGTAAAGAGGAAGACAAACCCATTTATAAGTACTACACAGTCAGTACTACAGTACTGGAAGTATCAGTACTACACAGTCAAATCAAAACACAACAAACATGCCAGGTGTCAGCACTACAACGGACATGTTGAGTACACTATCCACCACGGTGACAATGATATTCTGTTAATGACGTTTGTGTAGAGTCTGGCCAGAGCAGATGGTGCCCCGTTACATTTTCTAAAATTGTAAACCACATTATTAGTACAAATATCAGCATCTTCCCTAAGAAGCATGATAATACAATCATAATAATAACGATCAGAATAAAAATCTAAAAATTATTATGAACATCATACTCCTGCTTGGCTTTGCACAAAGAAAACGATAAAAAATCCTGGAGGAAGGAGAGAAGGTTGGACTTGGCCGAGAGGAAGAGTGAGGATGAGGAGTGGCTTCCGGTCCTATGGTAAGATCCTAAGGTAATCTGGTAAGATCCTAAGGTAATCTGGTAAAATCCTAAGGTAATCTGGTGGTGGTAAGACCTGATCATAGTGGGTTGCAGTTGCCCGTTGGCTTAATGTATAGTAAAGGTTCAGCAAAGCAGAATGTAATACAAGAAAAGGATTTCATCAAGGCCATCTGTCTGTGAGGCTAGTTAGAGAGAGAGAGACAGGTACAGAGACAGGGAGACAGACAGAGAGAGAGAGAGTGGGTGAGCAGTGTTAAAGGACTCTGCTGTGTGTGATGTGGTCTATGGTGCGTCTCCACTGGAGAACACAGTGGCAGTGCCTCAGACACACACACACACACACACGGCCTGATGATGTCATGGCAGCTGCTTGGGTTTGGTGGCAGCAGGGTGTGTGTGTACACGTGTTTGTGCATGTCTAGTCGACGCCCTCGAAGCCCTGCGCATTCTCCACAGCCATCAGGAGCTTCTCTCGCAGGTCCTCGAAGGACTCATAGGACGGCAGGTCCAGACGGTTGAAGCTGTGGGGCAGAACAGAGCATCATCATCGTCAGCGTAGGAGGCTCTGGTGTCCACAGCCGCGGGCGGGACCTGCCCGGGGCACCGCCAGACCCGCCCGGGGCACCGCCAGACCCGCCAGCCGCACTCTCAGTGTGTGAAAGTCCAAATCAGGAAGCATGTAGAGAGCCACTTTTACAGTATTTAAACACCACAGTGCAGTGCAGCCCAGGATCCAGTTCCAGCACACCAGAGGACCTAAGTCTGTCCTCAGAAGTGTGTGTGGTATGTGAAGGTGCAGCTCTGGTCAGAAGTGTGTGTGGTATGTGAAGGTGCAGCTCAGGTTTTGGGGGGGGGGGGTGTTCTTACCAGGTGTGAGCACGGGGCAGTTTGTCCGGTGTCCCCCACTGCTCGATGGTAAACAACTGGGGTCCATTAGACCCTACAACAGTCAAAACACACGCATAACCGACAGCTTTTAAAACAGGCTGACAGAAAAGCGGATGAGAACTTCCTATAACAGAAACATAAATGTAACTGCGCCATATAATCGTAATAAACTAAAACAGTACGTTTAAGGCATGTACAAAGCTTTAGCCAGAGGGGATCACTGTGTGGGAAAGGCCTTAGGGTTTGAGTATCTGCACAGTACAGACACCATGACGAGTCCTTCCCTGCTGAGTCTTTAAACTCAGATTCAGAAACAGATTTATTAAAACACGAGACTGGAGCAGAGCAGTCAGAGACAGCCAGGAGCATGACACCCTGTATAAGGCGGTGTAGTGTGTGTGTGTGTGTTACCGTAGAGCTCAGCAAAACCGTTCATGGGCACTCTGGATGTTCCTGTGACAAACTGCAGTAGCCGAATCCTCTTCTCAGCATCCATCAACAGTACAGCCTACACACACACGCGCACACACACACACACACACACACACACACACTTTCTGTATTGAAGTTAAAAATGTGCCATAAAAATAATTACAGCTAATTGAAATAGCTCAATTAAGATACAATGAGTATGTGCATGCTTTGCATATAGCTGTTAGTATGTCTGCGTGTGTGTGTGTGTGTGTAGAAGTAGCTTGGCTCCAGTCTGCTGATAACAGGATTCTGATAGCAGCTCTTTCATCAGAGCAAACACTGTATGAGCATCACATCAAAAAGACTTTGATCTGCAGTGTGTGCATGCCCTATACACAGCAAAACACACACACACAAACGTCTGTTTCATACAAGCACGCAAACCCACACATGCAGATACACACTATACCCCCCCTCCTCCAAGCTCCAAACGGTGGAGTGTAACACACACACACACACACACACACACTGCGCCTACCTTCCAGTACCACTGGATGACGGGGTGGTTGGGGCAGTACCCATTCTTGTACACAGTGTGTTGCCTCCAGTCATTAACATCCACGTCTCCAAGACCACACATCAGCAGCTGCATGACCACATCACACCAGCAGGTTAAGTGAGCACGCGCACACACACACACACACACACACCCACACACACACACACACACACACCCTCTACTGCAAAACATCATATTAACATTTGCCTTTCAGCACTTTCTGTGGTTTTTATATTAATCCAGAGGACCAAAACCACCAGAACTTCAGCAGTGTTCACTGTGTTTGTGGGTTCAGTAAGAACCGCCAGTGCAGAGGCAGCTACAGACTCTTCTATCCTACTACAGTCACGGTTTTCCCGGGACACAGAAAACTGGGAGATTTAATGAGATTGAAGATTAAACAGAAGGACAGTCCTGGGAAAACCGGTACAGGTGACAAGCCTATTGACCAATCACTCTGCTTCTCACAAACAGTGACCATTAAAACAACAGCATCTCTAAGAGTGACCAATCACAATGCCTTTAACACAACAGTATCATAAGCACTAACCAAGAACAGTGGCTTTGATAAAGATCAATCTGTTCCTGAAACTCGGTGCGTGTGTGTGTGTGTGTGTGTGTGCGCTCCATGTAAAACATTACCTCCAGCTCATTTTCATCAAAGATTTTGATTAGGTCGATGAGAATCAGTTCTGTGAATCCCTGCAATATGAAAAACATCCCCAATCATGATGTGACACTACATAAACACACACAGCACACGGTGTTGTTCTAACCACACAATGGATTAGGACACAGTGCCACCTAGTGGCAGGTTTTTGAAAGTGTGGCTAAATTGAATTTTTGGTTCTAGAAACATGGTTGTTTACCTCCATAAAGGCGTTCATCTGTTTCTGGACCCTGTTAACAAATCTCCACTGTATGACCAGGCTGTTCACACAGAGTACAAACAGGGAAAAGTTTTAGTTTAACGCAAAGAAATAAAGCTTGACGTGACTCGACATGAAGGAAGGACTCACTCAATGTACTCCTTCTTGTTGTCATTGGTAACCACCATATCTGAACCACTCGGTTTTAAATCCACCTGGTACGTCTGAAAGAAACAAAATTAAGCAAAAACGCTTAAGAAATACAGATCTGGTGCAGCTGGTGTAATGTAAACGGTCCCCTGGTATGTGGTGTGATACTGATGCATATACTGGTCACCTGGCCAAAGTTGTCCTCATCAATACAAAACCGCAGGTCCAACTCCATCGGGTCATTCTCCAGAATCCACTTCAGTGAGTTGTAGTATTCACTGTCCTACATACACACAAACACATCCCAATAAAAAAAAAACTTCCATGTACCTTTATGTGCCTTAGGGTTGCCTCATAGGAGTTTTGTTTTTGTTTGTTTCCAGCGTGAGTTTAAGGCGTCTCTGTCGCTAGGGAACTTTACGGGCCCAGCGCCGCTGGCTCTGTGGGTTTGGTGCGACAGCTGTTGTCGAGCCGTCCAGAACACGGATCTCTGGTCCTCCTGCTGTTCTGGAGTTGCACTGTGAACGGGGAGCCTCTCTGGTCCCGGTGCGGCTGGTGAGCTTACGTGATTGGCTCAGTTCACTACTACTACAATTACTGACCAATCACAGTGCCTTTAAACCAACAGCACCATAACCAGTAACCAGTCACAGTGACTTTGATTAAGCTCAACCTGTTCCTGAAACTCTGTGTGTTTGTGTGTTACTGTAATAACCTGAGCGCCATTCCTCAATAAAGTGCTGTTTTTCACCGATTACGTGAGAAAAATAATAAAAATCAGTAAATGAATGAACCTCGTGTCTCACATCTGCACCCAGAAAAGTGTGCAGACCTGTACGATCGATTCACAGTCAGGACGGAATTCTTGTGTGTGAAAGCAAACCAGCGATAATGAGCCCCTCCCCCAAACGAGCCCACACTCGGTCCGGGGTGCAAACGTGAAAGTGTGAAAATGCCCCAGGAACCATTTCAGTGGGGAAGGGTTTACTATAGCTGGAGGAGGGACTTAGCAGGTCAGGGGGGGAGCTTACCACAGACTCCATGTCATTCAATGTGATCTGCTTTCCAAGCATCATTTTGTAGAAGGGTCGGATGAAGAAACCTGTCAAAGGACACAAGAATAATCACGTGTAACAGTACGTCACCTTCCTACGAGCAGTTTCCTACATCAACACACCACAGAGGCCAGAACTCACAGAACATCACAGCACCAGCTCAGCTTCTTGGACTAAACATGCAAACCTACCATCCAATAGCTTGCCGTGATACACAGCCATGCCCGCTACCCGGCCAATGAACTTGAAGTATGAGAGGTGGTCCTCGTTGCACAGTCCGGAGTTGGGGTTGATCTGGAGAGTGTAGTTATCTCTGTAGACAAACGCAACAAACACAACACCCTGCAGGTCAGAGAGAGAACAGCACTGGTTCTACACGCTGGATTCACCACACACCAACATTTCAGGCTGTTTGGTGATTGGTGGAAAATGTTGGGTCGGTCTTGTCAGTAATGAACACGAGTGCCTAATAGTAAAATGACAGAAGCCATCAAAAAGGCTCCTGTCTTGAGCTGTGTCATTTACATGCATTTCCCATGTTCCTGGTTTCCTCCTGAACCATTACACAGCGTAACAAGCCAAACCAGACTCCATACTACCAGAACAAACATGAGTCATTACACAGTGTATTAGGTCAAACCAGACTCCATACTAATGAGTCATTACACAGCGTAACAGGCCAAAGCACACTCCATACTAATGAGTCATTATACAGCGTAACAGGCCAAAGCACACTCCATACTAATGAGTCATTATACAGCATAACAGGCCAAACCAGACTCCATACTAATGAGTCATTACACAGCGTAACAGGCCAAAGCACACTCCATACTACCAGAGCAAACATGAGTCATTTCCAGGAGTGTTAGTTTCCCCCCTGACCGTGGTGACATCACAGTGTTTCATGGTCTGCTTTAAAAGTTCTCAAGTTCCTCACAGATAGTCTTTCATTACCCAATCAAGGGCACGTCTCATTTCAATCAAGGGACACTTGATTCACCCGTAATACAACAAATACTTCAACCATAACACGTTGCAACCATGAGACCGTCAGCAGTGTTATTGAAACTCGCCCTGATATGGAAACCAGGAAGAGCTAAGAGAGAAAGAAGGAGAGAGAGAGAAAGAGGGAGAGAGATCCCGATAGGCAGGCAGGCCAGATCCCGATAGGCAGGCAGGCCAGATCCCATGTTGACTGAAGGTGTGTGATGACTGATGAGCTGCAGGCCGGTATAGATAAAAGGCCCAAATCACCAGCTCCACATCCAAGACGACCTCAGCAGTGTGTGGCTCTGTTACCCAAACAACACTGCTGCAGGACTACGGGAGTTCTGACCGCACTACACACAAACTAACACGTGTGACTGCACTATTGGCACATATACAACAACAAGACCGTGTGTGTGTGTGCATGTGCGTGTGCATGCACGCACCAGTTAGCACTGAGAAGAAACACTGCATCTGTTTCATATCAAGCTACAATGAACAGAATGTTTATGAAAAGGTTGTATGCTTAAACCACCTGCCCCCCACACAACTCCATTTATTGCAACTTACGTGGCTGAGTACTCAAACAGCCCATAATAAGGATTGAACATCTCCTTGGAGAGGAGGAAGAACCACTCCCTGGCCACGCCCCCATAATCCAGCCCCTTCTCGGACTCAAACTCGATCCAGAGGCGTGCCTTCAGAACGTCTGGCCGCTTCAGGGACATTATCCGCCTGTAGGACTCCTCAAAGATGTTCCCACGATGAAGCTTCATCTCGAACCGGTTAGGAATGTCCGCCTAGGGGAGTCACGCCATAGAAAGGAACAACACATTATGGCCCTCTGGAACTCTCTTCCTTTTTATGTAGTTTATGTAGTTTTTTTTATTAAGTTAGCGAATTTATATTTATCATTTTATTATTTTATCACATTATTTTATTACATTTTATATTTGTTTTTTTCTATTTATTTGAATAATTATGACATTATTATTTAATTACATTATTTTACTATGTTTGTTTTCTTCTATTTATTTTATTTTTTATGTCTATAAACTCTGTAAAGCACCGAGTTGCATGCATGTATGAAATGTGCAATACAAATAAAGATTAATATTATGGGCCCTCCACTTTAGCCACACCCATCTCAACTTTAGCCACGCCCATCTCAAACATACGCCCATAGTGCTGTTCCATCTCTTATGGTCAGTTTGTCCTTGTGAAATGTCACGTCAACATAAACATGACTACATTAAATGCGTTTGGGAGATGCTCTTATGAGAGTGATTTTCAACTTCAAGAAATTTTATGATTAGAACTTTATCACTAGGAATAAAACACCAATTTTCTCACTAACAGCAACAGACTGTATGAAGATCTATGCTCCTGGAGTCAAAGCCCTTACACAGATCTAACACGGGCTGTGTGTTTTAGGAGTATCTATGTTTGTGCTGTGTGTGGTTATGCACCGTGTGTGTGTGTGTGTGTGTTTACTCAGTAGGTGTTTATGCAGTGAGAGGAACAAGTTAGCACTGCATACAAATTGCTCCCACTTCTCTGTCACTTTAACAGAGAATAAATTAGTGCTTTCCAGAATAAAGCCTGTGATGTGCAGAGTCCCGAAGGCCGTCACATCTCACCGGTTTCTTTAACTTCTTTCTGAAGTAGTCATACTTCTGTTTGAACTCTCGGGAGTAGGGTACTGCCTGTGGAGACAGACGACACATCAGCACTCACTCCACCCTGCACAAACACCACCCCTCACTCCACAAACACCATCCCTCACTCCACCCTCCACCAACACCACCCCTCACTCTTGTGACTATGTTTAAGTCTTTACTCCCTATTTCCCGCGGCTGAAGACCAACGGCAAACAGACGGGGCTGGGGAAGGGGGTTTGGGGAAGTTAACAGACACTCGCTGGGCTGGGGGGTTGAGGGTTATAAGACACTCACTGGGCCAGTAATCGCAGGGCTTTGTAAACGAGGGTCTTCCCACTGTGTGTTCCTGGTGTCTAGAGAGAGAGAGAGCAAGAGAGAGAGCAAGAGAGAGAGAGAGAGACAAAGAGGAGAAACAGACAGTCACATTTCATTACAGCTAGAAAGCTGGTGTGGCGTGCTTATGATGTCAGAGTGTTAATGCACCCAGAAACCAGTACACCAACCAGAAGGCTTACAATTAATAAGAACTGATAGGTAAAAACCCAGGTGAGAGCTTCATTGTGTGTGTGTGTGTGTGTGTGTGTGTAACACTAAAGCGTGCTGTATTCTGTGTACAGCCCTGTTTGTTCTCAACAAGTTGTATTCTGTGCAGTGTGTTAGACACTGAAGCAGGTGATTCCTTACTGTGGTCGATGTAAAAGGTTCTTCCATCTGCATGTATCCGCTCCTCCCAACCAGGCTAGAGAGAGAGAGAAAGAAAGAGAGGGAGGGGGGGGAGACAGAGGTACATGTGGGAGAGGAGAAGGAAAAACAAATGGTTACAGAGATCAATCATCAAACCAGTAACACACACACACACACACACACACACACACACACACACACACAAATCCAGACAGATACTGCATGCAAAAGAATGGGAAAAGAAGATGGAGTGGAAAAAACAATGCATGACTGAATGATTGAATGAATGCATAAGAAAATGAGGAAGAGGAGTAAAAACTGAAAAAATGGGAGATGCTCCATGAGGAAGAACCCCAGGGAAACTAATGATTTAACAGTGGGGGATCTTCACACATACACACGCACATACACATACACACCCCTCCAGAGAGCCAGAGGGAAATAACACTAACACACTAAACCAAAGACCCCAAACCAATAAACTTCACATGAAAGCCCCCAGCACCCTCCCTGGGGTAACGCAAACACCCACACAGGCCCGAGGGCACCGCACAGGCTCTAGGGCTCCGCACAGGCCCGAGGGCTCCGCACAGGCCCGAGGGCTCCGCACAGGCTCTAGGGCTCAGCACAGGCCCGAGGGCTCAGCACAGGCCCGAGGGCTCAGCACAGGCTCTAGGGCTCAGCACAGGCTCTAGGGCTCCGCACAGGCTCTAGGGCTCCGCACAGGCCCGAGGGCTCAGCACAGGCTCGAGGGCTCCGCACAGGCCATAGGGCTCAGCACAGGCCATAGGGCTCAGCACAGGCCATAGGGCTCCGCACAGGCCATAGGGCTCAGCACAGGCCCGAGGGCTCAGCACAGGCCATAGGGCTCAGCACAGGCCATAGGGCTCAGCACAGGCCATAGGGCTCAGCACAGGCCATAGGGCTCAGCACAGGCCATAGGGCTCAGCACAGGCCCAAGGGCTCAGCACAGCCATGACAGCAGCACAGGACAGGAGGGCAAACACACCACCAACACACAGGGCAAAAGGGCTAAAGAGTAAGGGGGGGGAGAGAGGGAGGGACAGATGGAGGGATGGACAGAGGGAAGGAGGAGGAGGTCACAGGATGAGAAACACTAAAATGAAACAGAGAGTTTCAGAGTTAGGGAGTAAGATGGACAACAGTAATAAAGAACAAAATGAGTGCAGATGAGAAACACTCCACGCAGATGGGGGGGGGGTGGAGAAAGAAAGACAAAAAGAAAGAGAGAGAAAGAAAGAAAGAAATGACAGGTGGGAGATGATGAG
Organism: Brachyhypopomus occidentalis; assembly: GCA_020368025.1. Lineage (NCBI taxonomy): Eukaryota > Metazoa > Chordata > Actinopteri > Gymnotiformes > Hypopomidae > Brachyhypopomus > Brachyhypopomus occidentalis. Next base: position 5,393,834 of record JAGXOD010000030.1, on the reverse strand, counting down.
ACAGTCATCCATCTCAGGAGGAAAGAAGAGGAGAAGAGAGGAGGTAGAAGATGGGGCCAGCAGGCACACAGAGAGGACCGACCTCCTCTGGAAGGTTCTACCAGAAAGCACGCAGAGCACGCCAAGATCCCCACGCCACGGCAAGAGAGTGAAGAGAAGATTGCACACACACACACACACACACACACACACACAGAGAGAAACAAACACACACACACAACCAGCCTTTTAAAAAAGCACAGAGTATGAGTGTGAGAAAAGACGCTTGAGAAAAAAAAGAAGCGTGTGAAGGAGGGCAACAGAATGGATTAGAATGCAAAGGATTGTGGGAAAATAGTTCTGAGAGTTCCCTGAACAGCACAGAAGCCCCAGTGCATGTCCATTTGTCAAGAACCCTGAAAGGACTGTAAGACCCCATCAAATTAAAATGCAAGGGGAGGGGGAGGGTGCTACACAGACATGCTTAAACTGCACTGTTCACATGCCTCACATGCACAGCACAGCCCCCAGGCCCGAACACACACACACACACACACACACCCCAACAGCCTCCATGTATCAGACTTGCTTTTCCAGCACATCCCCATATGCTCAATCAGACTCAGCAGTGGGGGATGTGGAAGCTGCTTCTACTGCTCCATGCTCCTGTTCTGGTCCTGTTCTGGTCCAGTTCTGAGGCTCTCATGCCCACTGTAGGCACCACCACTCACTAATTGACCACTCAGTGTCAACACGGTAGACTCTGTACCAACAGCTTCCTGTCCTAACCAGCATTAAAACTGCAATTCACACACATTTGCGCTGGTGAACCCTGCGCTGGTGAACCCTGCGCTGGTGAACCCTGCGCTGGTGAACCCTGCGCTGGTGAACTCTCCCATGACATGTGGGGTCTGGCACTCAGGATCACGCACATGCACGCCAGCCTCTGCATGCCCATGGCGGGACGCGCGGAGATGTACAGATGAAACCATCATGCATGCTGGTTTGCATACTCACGGGTAGTGGGCCAAGGTCACCGGGGTCGAGGGGTACTTTAGTCCGCATGTGCACTGGGTATTTCAACCGTGGATCCTCCTGAGAGCGAAACAGAGACGGACAGAATTCAAATACCACAAGACTTCACTGTTCAACTGACACCATTAATGCCCAGATCCCATAATGCTTCTCCTCACAGGTCCAGGGCAGAGAGGCACTTGTTAGAGTCAAAGCCCCATGTGGAAAACCTCCCTTTTGTTAACAGCTTAAACTACATAAAGCATCCACATTTTTCAAAGAATAGTCTCAGAAATATGTCACACGTGAGACAAACCCCCACTGTTCTGCCATGGTCAAATAAAAAAGAAAAATCATACTGCTAAGCTTGCATTATATATTCAAGATTCAGAGATACATGTGAGGATCAACTGTGCTAGTTTAATTTAAAAAATATTCATTTACGTTATAAAAAACAGAGTGAACAAGCTGAACCAGAATCTAGACAGCCGGCCTGTGGAACAGACCAACACAGGTCTGTGTGAGCGCAGGGATCAGTGCAGAATGACCAGGCGACGTGGCCGCAGTACCACAGACGAACACCAGAGGGCACACGGTCTCCGTCTGCACCTTTGCCTACCGGGGTGTGTAAAAAGAGGCGTGTGCGTGTGTGACCCTGTGAAAGGATGTAACGGAAGATGCCCAGCTAAGTCTGGCTGAGTGAAAAAATGTGTACATCCACATGAATTAACATATCTTACATCAAACCCATGACCCCAGATCTGAACATAATGGTCTTCATCATGTCCATCTAAACCTCTGCCAAACCCTTCAGAGGAAAATAACCCCTTGTATGAAATAGCTACGCGAAGGGTGTGGACATTTGTCCCTGTCCTACGTGTCTAGGTGGGAGGGACACCCAGCCTGCCACACACGCCCCCAGGCTGAGAGGTGAGAGGTCATCTGAGAGCATGCCAGACGCACAGCGCGTCACACGAATCGCTCAAATGTCGTGTGTCATGTTGTCATGACAACAGGGTGGCAACAGTAACTGAGCAGTGCTGTGCTGGAGGGTGCACACCACCCATAACTCCAGAGGAACTCCAACGCTACGTTCCGTTCTAATAAAGGTCAACAGGTTTTCTCTAGACCTATGGCTCTGGAACCTGCTGCAGGCGTGAGTTTGTGGGAGTCGTCTCGGGGAGTCAGTTCTCCCTCGTGGGGTCCGAGGGGGTCTTCTCTCTGCTCTGCTCTTACCCAGGTTGTTGTCCTGCTGTTGTGGTCGATGAAGAAGGGTCTGCCGTTGGGGGCGATCCGCATCTCCCAGCCCGGGGGCAGGAAGCTCTGTGTGGGCTTGTGCTGGGACTTGGGGGAGCTGTAGGGGGACGGCTGAGGGGACTGGGGGTTGGACATGCTGTCCTTCACCGCACGCTGCAGCTGCACGTTACTGGCTCCCTGCAACAGGACGAACAGCACATGCTGACGAACTGGAGAAACACTGGAGAAATAAGCATTTCATAGTCAAATATGAGATTGTGTGTGAAACGCAGGCAACCCGGTGGGAGGACATTTTGGTGGGTTTTTATAGCACAGAGTAAAATCGCAGAAGCTTTTTGCTGTTGCTACGGAGATGAGTCAAACGAGAACATTGCTGAAGTTCAGGCTTTAGCGTGTGGCTAACATTAGCATAGCCCTGTCCACTAATGCACTGACACAGACAGAGACAAAACATGCACAGGTGCTTTCACATGTCAGGGAGAGAGAAGGAAACCTAGCACCAACTCCAGCGCTAACCTCTCAGTCATCACTGTCGGCTGTTAGCCTAGCACGACAGGTGAGCTGTGGAACTAGTTCAGTGTTAATAAGCAATTGTCTTCTAACATTCAAGACATGTTGAAAGATTTTGAAAAACTAGGTACAGGGAATTAGTTGTTTTTTCCTGTGAATTTAGCAGAGCCTTATATGTAAATAACCACAACGCTAACCACCCATACCCCACTCAAATACCCCTCACCTACCAGTACACCGAGCCTTAACCCACCACCTCTCACACACACACACACACACACACACACACACACACACACACCATGTCACGTCACCTGAGCTGTCCAGGCTGTGCTTTGTGGTTATATTTAATGTGCAGTGTTAACAGCTGATGTTCAGTGTGTGTTCCCTTTATTAAACAGGGCCTAATATGGCCTTGATATTTCATATAATTATGTCCTGACAGGCTAGTTAAAACCGTCCCGTCACTATGTAATTCAGATTACATAATGGAGGCAAAAACTTTTTAAACAACTTGTTTAATCATGACATTTTTAATTGCTATATAAATCAGAGGATTTCACCTTTGGCCATATCGAGTCACATTCTCATCTTACCTTCCTCACACACACACACACACACACACTCACTCTCTCCCTCCATTTTCAGTCTGCTCTCACATTTCCTTTTACCTAGACACTCTCACCCAGGTAATACTGGTTCTCCTTCACCCCCCCATCTCTCTCTCTCTGTCCCCCCTTGTCTCTCTCTCCCTCAGCCCTTGTCTCTCTCTCTTTCACCCCTTCTCTCTCTCTCTCTCTCTCAGCTTCAGTTAGAAAAAGCTAAACCACAGTGTTTTTGAAGGTTTACCACCACAGTACATTGTCATGACAACCCTTATGTCACAATGCATCTTGGGATGAAGAAAAAAAAAAACAGCCTTGAAAAATCTCAGATTAAGCCCCATCTATTCTACAAATAGTTTAGCAGGATGAAGTGTGTGTGTGTGTGTGTGTGTGTGTGTAGAAGGGAGGTTCCTCACAGTGTCACCTGCTGCCTCAAAGGGTGAGGCACTCTTTCAGAAACACAAGTATGACTCGTGTGTGTGGGGGCGTGTGAGGGAAACACGATCTGTTTAAATGTTATGAAATATTGTTGCATCCTGCTCTAAAACTGGAACCAGTGTGTCCAAAGTTCCTTCCTCTGTGAGTGTGTGTGTGTGCCTACAGCATATCAGAAGCAGGAGAAGACCACACGTTTGTGTACACATGATTATCAGATCAGCATTATAAGAATTTAAAGGGTAGATGAGAGTGGCAAACCAAGAGGTGGCAGACTATGACAGAGACAGACAAGAGACAGCAGGACAGAGGTGGAGAGAGTGAGGGGTGGAGGTGAACTGGCCAGAAGACAGGCAGGGGGACAGAGACATGGAGGGTGGGCGTGGCAGGGGGGCGGAGCTCTCACCTCTAGGGGCGTGGAGAGGGTGACGGTGGGTGAGCTGAGACTGCGTGGCCTCCTGATTTGGGGTTCACTGAGGTGGGCGGCGGACGGCGTGGAGGCCACCGAAGATGAGCCGGCTCCATCATCTGTGTGCTGGGAGAAGAGAGAAGGATGAGCGGGACGGACCGGAGACCCAACCGAACGGGAGAGCGTTTGATCACAGCAGCGTAAGTCACGTCACTGTGGACCTCACAACAGCTCCCCAAACACCAGCTGTTTCCAGGCAGCCTCCACTGAACAGGGAGGGAGGGGAGTGGTCTGCTGGCTTAGCCCCGCCCACGCTCAGCTCGGGTTAGTCTCCTTCTCGACTCGAATCAGGCTCAGACAGGGAGGCGCAGAAGCAAGAGGAGAAGCAAGGGAGGGAGAGAGAGAACGAGTGAAAGAAAAAGAGAAAGAGTGAAGGGGGGGGGAGGCCACATCGAGGCTGGCTGATTGGTGTGGGCAGAACAAGTGGGCGGAACATGTGAAACATCCCCAGTCTGAGAGGTTGGTGTGGGCGGTACCTGGAGAATGGGGCGGGTCCAGGTGGTGCTGCGGTTGTTGTGGTTGACGTAGTACGTGCGACCCTTGGCGTCCTTCCTCTCCTCCCAGCCGGGCGGCAGTCCCGGTGTGGTGGCGACATACGCTGCAGAGGGGGACTGGGCGGAGTCAAAAGGACACAGATCGTTAAAGAGGGCGGGGCTGGGTGGGCGGGGCACAGCACGTAGCCATGGCCACACACTGTCTGCACCGAGAAGCCCTTTGGGAAGGGCTAAACATGGATGGGGAGATGGAGCAGGCAGGAGGGGCCAAAAGCGTGTCGTGGACCGCAGTCCGACGAGGTGCTGGACCGCTCAGGATGGCGATGAGCGTGAGACACCCAGCATGTGACTGGGGAAGTGGCCCTGAGTTCTAGCAGACATTCAAACGAGAACCAAACCACTATTGGAAAGGACACGAAGCCCATCAACTACACACTAAACACACATGCGCACACACACACACCAAGAAACGAGCCCATCAACCCACATCACACGTATCACTACACACTAAAAAACACACACATGCACACACACACACACCAACAAACACACTTCACAGGAGGAGAGACCCTAATTGCCAACAGTGGCACACCCTGTGTGTGGGGGACACCGGAGTGGGGACCGATGAGACCACCCGTGTCCTCACCAACCCTTGGGACGAACCCAAGGGTTTCCAGAAACAGCCCCGTACAGGAAAGTAATGAAGTGATGAAACACAGGATTCAAATGAAGATGACCAGGAGCAGGCGAGCGACCTCACATCCCCAACAACGGGGCAGTTCAAACAGGCACCCCCGCCCCCCCCCAACCCCAAACACACCTATTACCACGACAGCACCAAGGGACTAGTTTAAAACGAAAGATAGACACGAAAGACGCAAAACACACCAGAGAGTGAGAGAGTTTTAGAGTGACTGCAGAATGCACAGGAAGGTGACGTGGACATTACCATGGGCTCCTCTACGCCAGTCACCGTTTGGGCCCGTGTTCTTCTCGAGTGGGAGCTCTGCTGGCAAACAACAGCTGGGTTATGAGCAGACCAATTGGAGGGGGAGGGGCGTGGCCCTGGGGAGGAGGGGGAGGGGCCTGGGACAGGGCGAATGGAAATGGGAGAGAGGGGGGGGGGCGGGGCACACGCTGCACATGGAGGAAGATCAAGAGGGATTTCTGGACAAGTGCTGAAGCAACAGGTGAAGCTGAAGCAACCTTTTGCGAAAAGGTCGGCATCAGGTGGAGCTGAACCTCTGGGAACTTCTATAGCTGGTAGAGGTGATTGGGTGGAGGTTGCAGAAAGAGGTGAGGGGTGTGTGGAAACAGTACAGGGGAAACACAGAAGAAGTCAATCTGGTCTGATCTATAATTCATGTGCTACGAATGATTAGATTTGATTACAGATTTAACATGATTAGAGAGTCTGAGGACAGAATGTCTTTTTGTGATTGGCCAAATGAGATGAGGAAAGATCACTACTGCTGCATTATTGTACAGTTATATCAGATTAGCTTTCATTACCAGATACAGCAAATATAACTCCATGGTAAAAAAGTAAAGAAATTTATATATATATACACACACATGACCCATCAGTTCAAACAAGGGACGCTAAAGAATAACAGTTTCTGTTGGCGTCTCCAAACTGTAACTGGGTTACATGCGCGCACACACATGCACACACACGCACACACAAACACACGCGCGCCACGCAGAAGACCTCAGCTGCTACAGGCTGTTCTAGAGTGCGTGTTCTTCTGTGAAGCTGACACACTGGCCTAGTTCAGCTGTACCCACTATTGTGTTCATCCTGGAGGAACAGCTGAGATCAGCCTCTGGCACCAGCAATCAGGCACAGCGTGGAAGACTTCACACACACACAGCACGTCACACACACTCGCTTTTCCTAACGGACCATCGAATGTCGTCAGCAATACACCAAACACGCACTCTGCTGACAGATATCTGCACACTTACATCAGCTAGTGAGAAAACGACAGTAAATGAATGAGGGAGAATGCTGCGGGGATAATCTTAATCTTAATTCCTGGAATTACGGAATCTCAGATCGTAGGCCAGCAGCAGGCAGTGCTTCACAGTAAAGATCAATTCAAAATGTTCCTAACTGAAAGCATCACACCTTAAAAACTACAGGATGGAGCAGTCAGTCATGTAGCAGCTACGACATCTCACAACAGCAGCACCATCGCAGTTCTCCGTCAGGCTACAGAACACACAGCTCCACTCACCTCCTGATGGAGCAAGGCACCACGCAGAAGCCCCATCCAGAGCTCCAGGGATCAAGGACAGAAAATGCCCTGTCCCGACCCCCGACCTCCCAGATAGTAATGTTTAAAATTATCCAGTTTACGCGAGATGGCTTGAAAGGCAGAAAAGCTTTTAGCAAATGTCTTCCTCAATGAAAAAGCAGGACAGAATACCAATGGGTTTTCACATGACTCTGGACGAAGTCAAACTTGCTGAAGCACTGGTGAGCTGGCGGAGAAGTGAGAGGCGGAGAGGCTCCACACCCCCACCCCCCCCCCCAACAGGTCTGTGCACCTTCACTCCGCCCCTCCGACCATGTGCTTCACGACTTAGCTGAGTGGAAGCCTGCCCCAGGCCACGATGCCAAACCTCTCCCCGCGCAGGAACGAAGCCGCCTCACTCCAAACAACAACAAAAACAAACGCCGCACAGCAGAACCAAACGGGTCAGCGGGTCTCACACAAACTGCCACACGTCTGACCCTGGGAAGTCCCAGCATGCACTGCTTCGTGGCCAGCACGCAGTAAAGAAAAAGACCACAGAAACCGCATGTGCCAGTGACTGCAAATCACGCGTAAGCTTACTCACTCACTCTCTGTCGCAAAAACAGACCTCACACGCAACCTCATACACTGCACACAGATCACACACGAACCTCACACACCGCACACGCAACCTCACACGGACACAAACGGGCCTCATTCTAGGCCAAGAAATTCCACTTTCTTCTGCTCATTCTCATCAGTCAATTATGGTTCACCAATTCTAGTGGTGATGATCATTACAGCGCATTCTATCTTTAAGACCATCGAGCAGTTTGGATGACTTCTTTTAAACATCCACTCAGCACAGTAACAAGGATGGATGTAATGGCAGATAACGACACAAGCAAACAAGCTATTTCCTGTAAAGCCATGCAGAGAACACCTACTTCCTGTCAGATATCCACTGATTGCCCAAATTGAGCATGAGAACCTCCCCCTGCATTCATGTACAGGGGCCGATGGCCGTGTGGAGCATAACCGCAGCTGTTACAGGAGCACAGGGCAGTGCTGCGGTGCTCCTAGACATAACTAACGAACATCAGCTACCCTGTCATTACAGCACATTCATCCACAGACCTAGGTCACCATTCACCTCCAAATGAATTATATGTCTTGACTCATCCAAGCGTCAGAAAGGAAGTGTGTGTGAGTGAATCACAGAGGGGAGAGTTTGTCTGAGTGTGTGTGACAATCACGGCGTGCAGAGACAAGAGGAGGAGGGAAGTGAGGAAGATGAGTAAAGGGATGTACCATAAGAGGAGGGAAGTGAGGAAGATGAGTAAAGGGGCGTACCATAAGAGGAGGGAAGTGAGGAAGATGAGTAAAGGGATGTACCATAAGAGGAGGGAAGTGAGGAAGATGAGTAAAGGGATGTACCATAAGAGGAGGGAAGTGAGGAAGATGAGTAAAGGGCGACCATAAGAGGAGGGAAGTGAGGAAGATGAGTAAAGGGGCGTACCATAAGAGGAGGGAAGTGAGGAAGATGAGTAAACCATAAGAGGGAGGGAAGTGAGGAAGATGAGTAAAGGGGCATAAGAGGAGGGAAGTGAGGAAGATGAGTAAAGGGGCGTACCATAAGAGGGGAAGTGAGGAAGATGAGTAAAGGGGCGTACCATAAGAGGAGGGAAGTGAGGAAGATGAGTAAAGGGGCGTACCATAAGAGGAGGGAAGTGAGGAAGATGAGTAAAGGGGCGTACCATAAGAGGAGGGAAGTGAGGAAGATGAGTAAGGGAAGTGAGGAAGATGAGTAAAGGGGCGTACCATAAGAGGAGGGAAGTGAGGAAGATGAGTAAAGGGGCGTACCATAAGAGGAGGGAAGTGAGGAAGATGAGTAAAAGAGGAGGGAAGTGAGGAAGATGAGTAAAGGGGCGTACCATAAGAGAAGGGAAGAGAGGAAGATGAGTAAAGGCGTACCATAAGAGGAGGGAAGTGAGGAAGATGAGTAAAGGGGCGTACCATAAGAGGAGGGAAGTGAGGAAGATGAGTAAAGGGGCGTACCATAAGAGGAGGGAAGTGAGGAAGATGAGTAAAGGGGCGTACCATAAGAGGAGGGAAGTGAGGAAGATGAGTAAAGGGGCGTACCATAAGAGGAGGGAAGTGAGGCATATAAGAGGAGGGAAGTGAGGAAGATGAGTAAAGGGGCCATAAGAGGAGGGAAGTGAGGAAGATGAGTAAAGGGGCGTACCATAAGAGGAGGGAAGTGAGGAAGATGAGTAAAGGGATGTACCATAAGAGGAGGGAAGTGAGGAAGATGAGTAAAGGGGCGTACCATAAGAGGAGGGAAGTGAGGAAGATGAGTAAAGGGGCGTACCATAAGAGGAGGAAGATGAGCCTGCTCACTTACACCATCAGTCATGCTGGCGGAACGCAGCCTGGAAGAGAGAAGAGACTGCAGGAGACAGAGAGAGAGAGAGAGGGAGAGAGAAAGAGAGAGAGAGAGAGAGAGAGAGAGAGAGAGAGAGAGAGAGAGAGAGGGGCGATGGAGGGAGTGAGTGAGAGCGAGAGACACATTTAGAGCATTTTTACTGCACTGCATCATCACCAATCACTCCACTAAAAATGAGGCAGAATATGTCAGAGCAAGAGGGAGAAACACATACAGTTCTTACTGCAGTGCAGTATAATCACTAATCATTTCATAAAAGTGATGAAAAAAGGAGTGAGAGTGAAAGAGTGAAAGAGAGAGAGAGAGAGAGAGGGAGGGAGAGAGAGAATGTGGAGCAGTTAGAAAGAGGAAATAGTGTGAAATTAAGAATAATAGACAAGGAGACGCAGAACAGCAGAGAGCAGAGTGAGAGAGTGAGAGAGGGAGGACAGCAGAGAGGTGGTGGGAGGTCTATAAGTGTCAGGGGAGCAGGTTGTGTGTCCAGCTCCTCTGGCTGGGAAACACACTCCACACAGAGCCGGCCAATAGCACACTGCCCTCCCGGCCCCTCCCATCCCGGCCCCGCCCATGACCCCGTTAGCACCCCTCCTTCCTTGGACCACTTTTGGTTGGTACGGTCCAGTGTATACTGGAAACACCCCACTAGACCTGCCGTTTTACAGATGCTGACACAGTCGTCTAGACGTCACAACCTGGTCCAATTACATCATTACATCTACCCACTGCTTCCAAGAATCTCACCCCAGAGGAGCTGGGTCCGGGCAGTTCTCCGTTAGTGTCTGGAGTCAGTGACAGTCTCAGGTTGACCTCGTCAGAGAACTCCGGAGTGCCATACTGGGGCATGGGTGTGGAGGAGGAGGGGCCAGGTAAGGCCTCGCCCATCAGGGTCGGGTCCTCCTCACTGATTGGGTCCCATGACTGAAAGAGACGTGAATAAAAGAACAATGCTTAAAAAGCCTGCCAGGCACGGTGGAATACATTATATTAAGTATACTACATTCAATGCATAGGCAATGCACTCATTACTAATGACTAAGATAATGTAATGACAAATCTTAACTGCAAAGCAATTCATTTTAATATTCATATTAAATATTTGAAATAATGCAAATAGGAAACCTGTCTAAGTGTTCTGCTAGTAAAGGTCGAAGATCAAACCCACATCATCGAGGTCACGAGGGTCGAGATGTTCACTCTCGAGGTCTTCACTAATATGGCGTCGTGAGCGGAAAACCCTGTGAGCCTCCTGGTTAATCTGGCGGAGATGTGTATCGTTGTCTGTTTCCGAGACCACATCCCTGACAGAAAATAATAACAATCACATCACTAAAGTAAGAACAGCTTCTAGCACAGTACTACAGTCAGCATAGCCTCTAAACCACAGTACTACAGTCAGTACAGCCTCTATACCACAGTACTACAGTCAGTACAGCCTCTATACCACAGTACTACAGTAAGAACAGCCTCTATACCACAGTACTACAGTCAGTACAGCCTCTATACCACAGTACTACAGTAAGAACAGCCTCTATACCACAGTACTACAGTCAGTACAGCCTCTATACCACAGTACTACAGTCAGTACAGCCTCTATACCACAGTACTACAGTCAGTACAGCCTCTATATGTTGTGTAAATGAGTCAGTCCTCTTAGAGACAACATTCTTTCTAAAGTGCGATTGTGAAATGCTGAATCAGTCTGCCCTTCACCTTCGTCAAAGCAACTGAGTAGCACTCAGGAATCTCAGCTACCACAGTCATGCGTCGTACATTCCTACCAACATGGGGTCCTATAATACTAAACGCAGGACGCACGAGGGATGAAACGCCTGCCTGGGCTCAGTGCCCAAACCTGCGCTCACCGAGCTCATCTCCAGCCCAGCCGAGCACAACCTGCTCCCAGACGCCCACAAGCTTTCGCCTGCCTACGTTATCAGCGCGGGGCGTGTGGAGCTGGTGCACATGTGCGCAGGGCTGTGCAGATCAGGGCACTCAATCTAGAGGTGCATCTGGCAATATGACTTCCTCATCTGCAGGGTTAGAATGACAGGGCAGGAGGAGGAGGAGGAGGAGGACGTGGGGCGGGGGTGGGGACCTACACGGTGCTGGGCCGTTTCCACTGGGTGGTGCGGTTGTTGTGGTTGACGTAGTAGGTGCGTCCGAGGTTATCCACCTTCTCCTCCCATCCCTGGGGTAACGGGGGTAACAACTGTTGGGGTCTCCGAGAACCCTGATCAGCAGAGTCGGTCACCTCCCATCCCTGGGAAGAAGGGGGGGGTATTAGCCAAGAGTCAAATACTGTCAGGGAGAGAGTTCCTCAGGTAGACGTTATTCCTAAGGCAGTAACTGAGCGATACTTCCTATGACTTAATGAGACAACAGTAAAGTCGCAGCGAAGAGTGAGTGATGATGCAATCACTAACTAGTTCACCTTGAGCTGCCTCACCCGGTTCAGGTTCAGTCCTAACCCTGTGCCTGTGCAGAGACAGGGACGGTTCAGTCCTAACCCTGTGCCTGTGCAGAGACAGGGACGGTTCAGTCCTAACCCTGTGCCTGTGCCGAGACAGGGACGGTTCAGTCCTAACCCTGTGCCTGTGCAGAGACAGTTCAGTCCTAACCCTGTGCAGAGACAGGGACGGTTCAGTCCTAACCCTGTGCAGAGACAGGGACGGTTCAGTCCTAACCCTGTGCAGAGACAGGGACGGTTCAGTCCTAACCCTGTGCCTGACTGGCAGCTAGGCAATGACACTGCAGATTATGAGGGGACGTTCTACATCCTGCTTCTGTGGTCTCTTGATCCATGTCACTCTGCTAATTAAAACTGAACCTAACTGAAGTTCAATGAAAAAGCGAGAGGGGTCAAGCAGGGAGGCGGAGTCTGCACGGAAAAGCCTGACCAATCAGAAGAGTGAACCATGTGAGAGGCTGAAGGCCCTCTGCTGACCTGGAGCTGTTCAACTGTCTAAAACCATCTACAGCCCCCAGGATGTCTGGGGGAGTGAAAGAGACAAGACAGAAAGGAAAGAGAGACTAGAGTGACAGAAATATAGAGACATGGAGAGAACATAGGGAGAAAAAAGAGAGACAGAGAAAGAGAGAGCAGAGAATGTGAGAGTGAGAGAGGAGTGTATGAGTGAGAGTGAGTGAGTGAGTGAGAGAGGGAGAGAGAGAGCAGGAGCAGAAGGAGCTCACCTCCGTCTCCTCCCTCATCTCACTGGTGTCCTCCTCCTCTGCTCCATTCTTGGGCAGGTAAGCCATCTTCAGCCGCAGGAAGCCCTTGACCCGGGACTTATGACTGCAGGACGGACACACAAGCACACATGAGACACAGCAACAGAAGGTAGTAACAGAAGGAAAACTTGGGGGGCTCAGTGTGTCTCCAGTTTGCTTTGCGTTGCCTTCTAGTTATTAGTCTACTGGTTTTCTGCATTTTCATTCCAACCTGCCTGGCAGCAGCCCAAACAACCGGCAGATCCTGCCTGACATGGCAGCTCCAACTGCACCAGTGTAGTGATGTGCAGCTGTGGGAGAAACATGCAGGGAGCAGGGCACAGAGCGCAGGGCACAGAGCGCAGGGCACAGGGCACAGGGCGCAGGGCACAGGGCACAGGGAGCAGGGAGCAGGGAGCAGGGAGCAGGGCACAGGGCACAGGGCACAGGGAGCAGGGCGCAGGGCACAGAGCGCAGGGCACAGGGAGCAGGGAGCAGGGAGCAGGGCACAGGGAGCAGGGCACAGGGAGCAGGGCACAGGGAGCAGGGCACAGGGAGCAGGGCGCAGGGCACAGGGCACAGGGAGCAGGGAGCAGGGCACAGGGCACAGGGCACTGCTGGCAGAGCGGAGCTGGCACAGAGACAACAGGTCTGACGCTAAACCCCTGACGTTCTCCAGCTCCCAGCATTCTCACCAGTGCTCTACTGCCGGTGAACGCAAAACATAAGCTGCCAATCTGGATTACAAGCAGAGAAACGGAGGATGACATCATGCTTCTGACAAAAGTGCGGTTGAACACCCCCAGCAGTAGGGTGGAGCTGGTTGGGTGCAGCATGTTCTGAGCAGACAGAGTGGCAGACGATCTCGGGTGGAGTAAAGGGGTGCGTTCTGTGCGCTTAAGCATCTACTCTTGGTCATGGATTCCACCGTAACTGAAAGACCTCTCGCTCCTCTTCTGATGCTAACGCTAAGCTAGCTGCAGGCCAGCGCACCAGTGCAGCAAGCAACGGACCTGATGGGGCTTTTATTATGGCAGGGAATTTAAAATCACTCATATTGGCAAACTGTGCTGCCAAAATTCCTGCAGAATGTTTCCATCGGAGGAGGTAACGCTTCAGATCATGTGTACATAAACACTGCATATAAGGACATGGGCCTCCTTCACCTGGGACAGGCAGATCACAGACCTGCTCCCCAAGACTAACGTGTAGCCTTAAGGGACCTGAAGATCCTTCTCTTCACAAACCACTACAGACCTGGGCACAAAATGGGGTGTGTCCTCACGACAGACAGTACAGCCCAGTACAGTCCCTGTGCTCAGTGACCTCAGAACCAGCAGCCCCACACGTAAGTGGGTCATGGACTACCCAACACACAAACCCCACTGAGTGAGGCTCAGCAGTCACATGACCTCCAGCTTAGCTCTCAACACCGGCACGACACGGGGCACATGACACTACGTGCCTATGCACACATCCCCCATCAACCTCACAGACAACGCCTCAGCGGGGCTGAAGATCGTGGCACCTGCCACTCGGGTGTGCGCATCTCTGAGGATCTTTCCTGGATGCTCAACATCTCATCTGGATTAAATGGCATGACAGCATCTCTACTTGTTGAGGAAACTGAAGGACAATCCCCCCGTGTCTGACCCCCCCGTGTCTGATCACCCCGTGTCTGATCACCCCGTGTCTGATCCAGTGTGTTGAGCAGCTGTGTGAAGAGTGTGTGGCAGCTTCACTGGGGCGCACAGGAAGAGTGGTGAAGCACGCTCAGCACAGAACTGGTGCAAAGCTCCCTGCCATCAGACATCGTCACCATCAGCGCAGTGCGAGAAGAACATGCACCATCATCTGGGACTCCCCCCCCCTCTAAACACACACTGCAGGACATCCCGCCATCCAGGAGGTGATGAAGAGCATACGCATCAGAACCAGAACCGGTCGGCTCAGGTCCAGCCTACTTCCAACATCTCTTACTCTGCTGATCTCCAAACTACTGCACACACCACACACCACTGCACACACTGGACCAGCACACACACACACACACACTGGACCAGCACACACACACACTGGACCAGCACACACACACACTGGACCAGCACACACCACACCACTGCACACACTGGACCACTGGACCAGCACACACACACACTGGACCAGCACACACACACTGGACCAGCACACACCACACCACTGCACACACTGGACCAGCGCACACACACACACACAGCACCACACACAACTAAACCAGCACACACACACACCACCACACACACTGGACCAGCACTCACACAGCACACACTGGACCAGCACACACACACACACACACAGCACCACACACAACTAAACCAGCACACACACTGCACACACTTATTACTTATATTATTTATAAGTAATATCTATACTTATTTTATACGTATTAATACTTACTACTGCACACAATACTGTACACTGAATACTGTGAACACAGCACATTTATTCTGCATTGTATACTAACAATAGAATATTATTCAAATCTGTATACATTTCTATATTCTAATTTATAGCTATTGTATGGACATTGACCTACGGCTTCTGTTTATATTGTATATATTTAGGGTGTATAAATTGTACAATTCTATACATTTTCTCTCTCCACATATAGCTATATGTGTGTTTTAAACGTGTATAAAATGTATTCATCATGCAATTTCCTCTTGCGCCGTACTGCTGGTAGATGCTAACTGCATGTAGTTACCTTGTACTGCACAACAGCAATGAAGCTGAATCAATCAATCAGTTAATCAATCTCTATCCATCTGGAGGAAAGTGCAGGAAAAGCTGTGCTGGCTGAAGTGGAGAGCGCGGTGGACGTTTCTGTAGCGTCAGCGCTGCTGGGTGAATATTTCTGGCTTCCTGAAGCTAGATGATGACAGCTATGCACACACCGGACAATCCGATACGCAAAGCAGGCCGTGCGGTCAGGGTGAAGCTCGGCTGAAGTCACACACGCTCGGCTGCAGTCACACACACTTCAGAGTTGTTGTGCAGTGCAGCAGGACCTGGTTACATGGTCCTGTATCATATTAACTCAGGTAAATAAAATCAAGAGTGCAACTAACCACCTTCTTCAGGAACACGACGGGACTACATCACTGATTTGACATATTTTGTACCCATAATAAATGTGATGTCCTGGAGTTTCATCCAGCTCTTCTACACACGTCCCCTGATCATTACCCAAACTGCTCTTGGCTTTAATAAACCACAGAGCTAAAGGCTGGGCTCATATCACGCAGGATATAATCTCCGCAGGAGCGGCTGGGGCTCGGCTGGGGCACGTCTGCCCACCCGTCTCCCCACCCGTCTGCCCACTTTCCTGCAGGTGGTCCCAACTCCACCACTCAGTTCACTTTTTGCCCTCCCTCCTTCTGCTTTGCGTGCTCCTGCCTGCAACATGTCTACCTGCAGGTAGCAATACACCTTCAGCTAGTGAGTTATGGGGGGAAAACCTTGAGATGATACGAGTCTGTGAGACAGAGACAGTGTGTGTGTGGGAGGGTGTGTGTGTGTGTGCATGCATAACCACTGACCTTCTGGGCCGGAGGAGGAAGTCTTTAAACGTATACGGTCGCTCCATCGCGGGGTCTTCTGTCTGAGGATAAACACAACACCCAAAATAAACAAACAAACAAACAAACTCTATTACTCCGTGTGCTCAGGATGGACCTGACAGGCACTTATAGGGAGTGCTACAGGGTGGACAGGGGTCTGGCACAGGGCCAGTGCCGCCGTGCGGAAGCCTCATCTCATCTCCTGTTGCAGATTCCACACAGGCTACAGGTTGCATTGAGAGCCCCAGTGCAGCTGGACGTCATTAGCGGCTCCACAGGAGTCAGTGCTCAGCAACTCTGAGCCAGGGCCCGAGACCATAAGCATGTCAAAGGGAGGAGGAAGAGGAGGAGAGAGAGGGCCCGCGCACATACACATATGCGCACACGCATAGATGCACACAGATGCACACGCACATACGCCTACGCCCACAGGAGCTAGAGACGCACTAGAGGGAAGAAGCATACACTCATGCTCACATAGACACGCTTAGGTGTACACACATGCACAGGTGTGCGCGCTCACACACACACACACACACAGGTGCACACACACAGGTGCACACTGGCCTTGGGCCAATAAACGATATGATTGAATATTGTGATTTGATTAGTGATTATTTTAAGCACATAATTGTTCTGTTACTTTCGGTCATGTACCATTGCCACATTAGTGTTCTTTAATGGTTGAAGCTTTCTTTAAACCATTACCTTAGTACAAGCATTCTAATCTGTGGTTCAGTTAAACATTAATACAACAGTAAAGACAACACAAAAACAAAATCTACAAATATAAATTTTTTTTTAAATGCTACAACTCCTCAGTTCAAAATATTAGAGAACACATGCTAAAGTCAGTATGCACATCAAACAGGGTAAAACTAGTACCAACATTAAAATACTGATGTCAGCGATGTAATCCAATATTGTATACAATTGTGTGGAATGTTTTTAAATGCTTTTATTGACATGACGACCATGGGAAGCAGATGATTAAGATAGTTCGTGAGGAACCATATATAATCCAAATATAATCTATGAATGAACCATAAATGAGAACAAGGAATAGAAGGTAACTAATCTACGTAGAAGGGTGACTGCATTGGTGTACAGAGAATACACAACAGTTTGAGCCCAACGCTAAGAAAGACCCAGCAACCTTTAACTCACAATACGGCTTCTCTGTGTAATCTTCCGTAGTATTAAATTACACCTTACAATTAATATAAAATCATGGAATAGCTTGAAATATTTGGTTAAATTATTACTCGTTTGAATTACTGTGACAATGTTTCGTGTCATTCAAGTTCCTGCATTCTATCTTCAAGCAAATTAACTGCACATGAAGGAAATCTTATGACCTTGAAGTGTTTTCATACATTTTGCTGTCAACAAGAAACACGAACTGGAACGTCTCTGACGGCAAGGCTGTGTGTGTGTGTGTGTGTTTATACACAAATCAGAAAGTCTGCCGTCTGTTTTGCAAACCTTTTGGAAAACGTAAAAAAGAACAAGTTAGTACTATGCAAAGTTTTGCCTACCTCTGCTGAAACCTTCCTTGTGTGTTTACACTACTGTTTTTACTACTGTGGTTTCTGACAGACAGGACTACCCAGAAGGCATTGCCCTTTTTCAGTGTAGCGTGTTTTTCCGTTAGCTGCAGGGACAAACCTCTGAAAGCAGCCCACATGTTGACATGTTAATGGCCCTCCTGGCCCACAGAGAGACCAGAACCCCACTGCTACACAGGACAGGGGCCTTCCAACACACACCACACCACTCACAGTCACACACACACGCATACGGATTAAAACACTAACACATAAGCCTGCGTACATACATACACAAAGACACACACAGATATGTGCGCGCACACATTGATATACGCAACCAAGATACACATACAAGCATGCACACACTCAGACACACGCATGCATACACACAAATACTTCAAGAGACACAAAAATGCATACACAGACACACACATACCCACAGACATTTACAATCACACCCAACCAATCACAGTAAACGTACCGGCAAATGGTTAAGAGGCACATCCACCTGTCCAAGGAAATCATCTCTGGTCTGAGAGAGAGAGAGAGACAGACAGAGAGTGTGTTAGGTTTGACACTAGTATCTGAGGTACCAGACAGTTGCAGGTTATGAACAGCACTGGAGCTCCACAGGACCCAGAGGAGAGAACCACAGACACGAGCAGGACCTACACCTGCGTGATCCCAACAGACAGACACGGGAGCAGAGACAGACGGAGAGAGAGGGAGAGAGGGGGAGAGGGAGAGATACAGTTGAAGAGGAAAGGCATAACGTATGGGGGCGTGGGGGGGTGGGGGGTGTAGTGCACCAATCACAGCGTGAGCGTCTAATATACAAGCCCTCAAACGCATCCTCTAAGCCACACAGCAAGGAAAGCAGCCAGGCCATACAGGTGGTCAGGTTAGGCTGTCCCAACACCTTTACCTGTCCGAAGAAGAAACGCCCATTCTTGGGACGATCATGACTCAAGTGCGCCTGTGTGTGGAACAAACTGGTTTTAACACGGACGAGCAGACATGTACACGCCCACACAATCTCCACCCACACCACCTGGACACCTCCACAGACCCAGGCTGGTATCCATCGGGTTAGCGTGTGTTAACATCTTAAATTTAAAATAAACGTCATTTGAAGGAGGGATGATGAGGGGATGCAGGTGGCAACATGACGTTTAAACTGACAAAGACGAACTTGTGTGACAGAGCAGAATTCGTTCAGAGGAAGACCAGACAGAGCAGAACTACAAACACCAGGATCAGGAATGATGCCATTACATCACAGCGTTGATCTGCTACTGCTCACTATTATTAATCAACGTATATATACACACATATATACATATACAAGTAGATATATGCAAAAACATATGCAAGTATGTGTATGTGTTGATTAAAAGCAAAGCAATTAACAGTAACAGTTTACAGTTGTAATGTAAATGTCATCATTCTGATTTCATCATTACATCACATAGATCATTAGTTCATCATTTTATATATATGTATATAAATCTGAAGATACCAGGTACCTGCTGTGTACATAGGTATGATATGTAGATATTCAAAACCGTTATGAAGAGCACAATCTGTGTACTTCACTACTACATATGTATATATACACTGAATACACACACACACACACACGCACAGACACACACCCAGCCCATTTGACATTTAAAGCCCAGTCCAGTGTGGTAGTGATGGGGAGTGCAGAACAGTGGTTCTGTAAGCCTTCACATATCATCCTTCCATTGGCACCAAAACAATGTGAATGACTCACGTGAGGAGGTGTGAGGTCACATCTCACACTCTCCTCCAGTTTCAACACTCCCTGAGCAGTTTGGAGGCAGCCATCCACAGGCCCTGGCCCTAACCCTCCAGCACTGCACCAGTGCTTATATACAATGACCAACATCACCAAAGCTGGAATCACATTGTAAACACATCACATAGTACATACACAAAAGTACTCAGTGCTGATCATTTTTGCTCTGACTGCACATCGTCTGCTGTCATCCACTGTGCTGTGACGTATCTTTATTGTTTGGGAGAACATGATGAGTGAGTAGGAGATTCATTGTACTCTGCACAAATGAAGGTTTGACTGACACGCTAAACTGAAGAGACAAGGTTTGACTCATGTACAACTATTTGGTTAATTTTAAAAGTTTTTAGGACAAGAGTTAAGCACGGACAATCCTGGGGAAAGGGAACAGCACATGCTGAGAACACAGTAGAGTGTTCTAGAACACCAGCAAACGCTGAGAACACAGTAGAGTGTTCTAGAACACCAGCAACAGCACACACTGAGAACACAGTAGAGTGTTCTAGAACACCAGCAACAGCACACACTGAGAACACAGTAGAGTGTTCTAGAACACCAGCACACACTGAGAACACAGTAGTGTTCTAGAACACCAGCAACAGCACACACTGAGAACACAGAAGAGTGTTCTAGAACACCAGCAAACGCTGAGAACACAGAAGAGTGTTCTAGAACACCAGCAAACAGGAAATGCTGAGAACATGTTTCAGATCAGTTCTAGAAGAATGTTCTAGAACACTAGGAGAATATTGTATGCTGGCAACAGCACACGCTGAGAACACAGAAGTGTTCTAGAACACCAGCAACAGCAGACACTGAACACAGAAGAGTGTTCTAGAACACAGGCACCATTCGAAAACAGTGACGGGTGTTAGATGGCCAAAGGGAAACTATTCCTGTGGCTCTGGAAGTTCTGCAAGGATTTTTATTGCCTTGGCAACTAGCTGAAAAGACAGCACAATGCAAGAGTCTGCAGAGCAGGAGCTCCCAGGGATCACCAGGGCAACGAGTCAGGCCATGTCTCCATGGACACTGATGCTCTGATCGTCACACACATCTCGCTATCCTTTACATGGACACGAAATAAGAGAGGAAAGGTGGATTAAAGGAGAAAAAAAGGAGAGCAAAAAAGCAGAGATGACTGAATACCTCTGCCAACCATTCTACTCCTGAATTACTTCACCACATCTCTGCAGACTAAGTGAAAACACCACCACATCCAGCCAACCGAGGAGCTGCTGACGTGTGTGTGAGCAGACAGGAGGCTGCTGGGTTTGGTGCTGTCTACACGCAGCGACTCAGCAAGAGGGGAAGGTTATCAGCACAAGAGCCATCTCCCCCTCCCCCTTAGCGTGCTAAGATTAGCCACACCAGCATCTAATATAACTGTGAATAAGACCGATATAGCCAGTGGAAGACAGGGGCTATTCTGTGAGTGGCAGCGCAGGACTGCGTAGCTGTTGGTACAGCGTCCCCCGTTTCAGCGCCCCTCTCTCTCGTAACCTCACCGCTTCCCACTTCTACAAGGTTACATACTCTTCAAAGCTTCCCAGCAGAGCCGGTGTGATAACAAGAGGTCACGCGGGCAAAAACGGCACGTCTTCGCGGAACGCGCGCCGCCCCAGCACAACAGCGCGCAGGACACTGGCTTGGCGCTTCCACACCACCGCATGACGCTCACTGGAACCAAAACTTGATGGAAACCGCCAGCTTGCGTTCACACCGACCTAACAAAACGACAATACGTTTAAGGTGTTCTGAAAAATATACATATTAATACATTTTAAGCGCCATTTTTATCTCCGTGACAAACCAAGCGCCGTTTTATTCTCAAGTGGCCACTTTGAAACTGTGAAACTGAAATTAATTTGCGCGAGCAGCAAAACGACTATACAGAGCTATAAATTAAGGCACACAAAACGTTCTACTTCGTCGTTAATGAAACTACCAAAGTAATGGTTTAGACATGTTCCCGGATGGCATTAGTCAGCTGGCTAAATTAGATAGTTCAGAAACTATCAACAGAGACGTGGCTCTTTTCAGAGGCTCCCTCGTGACGAGCGGCTCACTGTGTGCGGGATGAGCATAAAGCATTCGTGTCACGAATAGAGCGCAAGAAGCGATCCGCGCGTGGAGCACGCTGGAGTAATCGGTTTTGGCTCGTGTACCATCACGCGGACTATCTAGCTGGCTTTGTGCGTGTCGCGTGAGCCGTTTTTACTCCCGGGGTGGAAGCCCCCCTTTTTCCTGTATTAAAAAGTTTTAAATTAGTTCAAAGTATACACGAGAAGCGTCAGTAAACAAACTATGAAACTGCAAATGTGTAAATTATTCCACAATCCAATGCAGGTGATTTTACTGTTCCAAGCTGCGTCCATAGCGCCACAGAATTTCTGAAACGTCTTTCGAGAACGGGCTCTAGAACGGGCTCCCGTGACGCTCTTCTCTGCTTTGCTGAAAGAACCAAGCACGGGAACAAGACTCGGTCCTGCTGCAAGGAAATAGGAAAACTAGAAAAGTTTTCATTGGCAAAGTTCAAGAAAAAAAATGCTGTTAGCAGCAGAGCTTTATAAGTCATTTCCCTCTTAGTAAAGCTTTACCAAAGCCCATTCGGTTTAACGGTTTAGTTACCATATACACCCTCACAAAATTATAAATCAAGATTATGTAAAACAGAAGGGACGGGGAGGAAGGTCTGAGTAGGTATTTGGGGACCAGTATCTTTCCCTCACGATAATCTTTCCTGGCGCGAACGCTTAGGTCAGGCCTCGCTAATCCTTCAAGATAAAATGAGCGAAGACACAGCTGCAGCCAATCGGGAAGCTCGGCATAGGAGCTCGTGTGAGCGGAGGAGCGCTTCCGCTGACGGCTTCAACGTCGAGTTTCCCGCACGCGCCGCGGCCAGCAGCGTTCCCTTCTACTCGGTCATCACAAACCAATGGGCTGCAAACACAACACCAAAGACTGAAGAGTTCTGCCCCTTCTGTATTTTACATGTGATGATAAAAAAAAAAAACTTTTTCCACATGATGCTGGAAAAAATGTGACAAAATATAGCCCCCGCAAAAGCCGATCGTGAATGTGGGCTGGTTGTTTTGACTGGTTGTTTGAAATAACACTACACACTTAAAATACGCCTACACCAATCCAAAGGGCCAAAATCACACGTTTTTACTGAGTAAGTTAAATGTTAAGCGGGAAGTCAAGTCTAATAATAACTCAACTATAGCTAAGCATGATAAATAAACATGAAAAGTGTCCTTCACTATAAAATAAACACCTTGGCGCAGCACGGGGCCGCGTGGGGTTTCCGCTGCGCGAGCACACACGCTGCGTGTCTACGCGGCATTTTCTCTTCCCTCCGACTCACAGGGACACAGACAAACTGCGAAAAGGCTTCTCAGAAGTAACCGAATCCAGCACGTCAATGAACAAGGAGCAGCTGAGATGCTGGGTCACCCGAGCCGAAGGCACAAGGGTCGATCTGAAAACCAGCGACAGCGCTCGCTGTGCTAAAGATAGCGCGGGCCTCTTAGAGACACCACACCGTTCACCTCGGACGCGCTCGAGCCAGCTCCATTAGCCGCGCAACTTTTTCAAGAAAAACCCACTGAACTCTCAGTAGTGTTCGGATGCCTGTGGCGGGGAAACCAAACACCTTGCGGCAAAGTCTTGCTCCTGGCTTCCATTTTCGTAGGATTTTCACTTCCCAGAAAGTCCTCCCCCCCACCCCTCCGCCTCCTCCTCCGCCGAGTCCCAGAGCCGCTACCTCATCCCCTCTGCTTTTCCCATTTGCCCATCCACTTAACTATTAACATGGTGAATTATTGACTAGAAAACCGTAACAATTACTGCCCCAACGTTACACGTCTCCCGTGACATTCCAACTCCAGCCACACACGCAAAAACAATAGCAATTTATATAAAAAAAATAAAACATTTAAAACTCCGCTAGTTAGACAGTTCTTGGGTCCGGCATGTGCTGAATGGTCACTGTCCAGGTCAGTAAAAGGACCGTCGGATAACCGCATTCCACACTAGACTAGTGCTAATTACCTGTGGGCTCTTCCATGACGGCGCCTGTCCAAAGTTAACATCCTGTGAGGAGTTCGCTCCGACATCGCCTCCCGGGCTAAAGTAGATCCTAAACTTGGGCTGCCTTGGGTTCTGCTCTTTCCTTATCTGAAACGCGCAGCCTTGCGCCCTGTCCTCAGCAAACTCGTTATCCGTGTCCAAGTGGGATCTGGGGGTGTGGAGGTTGGG
This sequence comes from Brachyhypopomus occidentalis, assembly GCA_020368025.1. Taxonomy (NCBI): domain Eukaryota; kingdom Metazoa; phylum Chordata; class Actinopteri; order Gymnotiformes; family Hypopomidae; genus Brachyhypopomus; species Brachyhypopomus occidentalis. Next base: position 5,369,938 of record JAGXOD010000030.1, on the reverse strand, counting down.
TGTGGACCCAGGCCGGTAGGGCACCGCTCGGGGCTGGCAGGGCTGTGAGGCGCTCCTCTCTATACGTGGGTATCGGGTCACACGGGGGCCTTTCCCAGCGGCGAGGCCCAGGTGGGACGCCTCTCTCTGGGCATAGATGCTCTCCGCTCTCCCTCGGCCCTGCTGAAGCTGGAGGACAAACCTCCGCCCGCCTGGAGTGCCGTCCGTGCTCGTCTGAACGGACCAGTGGCGGGTGCCTCCCAGCTCCCCCAAGCCCAAGGGCACAATCCTGAACTGCTGCACGTCTGACCCGTCCTGGACACTTTGCTGGATGTTAACCCCGCCGAAACTAATCCCTGCACCGTCTGTGCCGGACGCCGCGGCCGCAGCCTGCCTGTTCTGCACGTCGTACGGCCGAACGCAAAACACCCGCCGTTTGGGCTCAGCCGGCTCCATATTCCTGCTCGACGGGTAGTCCGGAGGTGGTGGAGCCCACCACGCATCTCCGACGTCCGCATAGGGCGGTGCCGGATCCTGGGGGTATCCCTGCTCCTGGGGGTATCCCTGCTCCTGGGGGTATCCCGGTGGCAAGTCCTGGTTGGAGATGTCCTCCCGTGGCGTGGCAGAGCGATGCAGGCAGATCTGCACTGAGGAGCTCTTGGTGGGCCGTGACTCGCCCAGCGTCTGGAGCGGGGTGATGAAGACGGAGGAGCTGCGCTTCAGCGGCCCGTCCGACGCGCCGGACGCCCCTCTCACACTCTCCCCGTGGTCCCGCTCCCGCATGTGGAACAGCACGCCTCCGGATCCGGACCGGGCCACGGCGCGGTGCCTCTCTCCGGCCCCGCCAGGTCCGCCGTCCTCGTCGTCCTCGTGTGGCGTCTCGAGCTCAGGGGCCGTGTTACTGCGCCCCGAGCCAAAATAGAGACGCAGCCGATGAGACATTCCCACGTCTCGCTCCAGTCTGCAAGCGGCCAGAATCCAGACTCCTCAGTCTCCGCTGCCCTTTACGCGTGTCCGTGCTCTCGCAGTTCTCACACACACACACACACACACACACACACACTTTCCCTCTGTGCTGCCTTCCCTCGTTCGCTAAAGAGAAAAAGCAGGCAGCAACCCACAGTAACTGGAGAGGTACTGCCAGGGAGTTGCAAACTTCAGCCCACAAATGAGAGCACAAGAGAGGGAGAGAGAGGGAGAGAGAGAGGGAGGAGGGTGAGCAAGAGGGAAAGAGAAAGAGCTAGTAGGAGAGAGACAGAGTTAGAAAGAACTAGAGTGGGAGAGGGGGGCGGAGGGAGGGAGGAGTGTGTGGTTAGGGGCAACTATACCCCCTTTTAGCCAACAGTTAGTGCTCGTGCTGGACAGGAGCAGGCGGCAGAAATAGCCCGAGTGGCCCAGCAACATTCCGATCATGTCTGCATGAGAGCGTCTGGCACTTGGGCAGAATGAGGTGAGGGTAGGGCAGCTCTGTTCATGTGACGGTGCGGTGGCCACCCCACTGAAAGACACCACTGCACCACCCAGCTACACCCAAACTGCCCCCTCTCAGCTGCTGGTGATGTGTCAGGAAGAAGTAGATCCCCGAGCGAGAGAGAGAGAGAGAGACAGACAGAGGTGCAAAGAGCTAGAGAGATAGAGAGAGAGAATGGGAGGGAGGGAGTGGGAGAGAGAGAGAGGGAGGGAAGGAGGGAGAGAGAGATCGCTGCTGAGCCAGGAACACACTCCACAAGACCATAAACCAATGTGCTCTCACTCTTCCCACACACGGAGGACAAGCCAAACTGGGACGTGGACTAATCCATGATGCGTTTGACCAAAGAACCTTGAAATCCTCCCAAAGAACCCAGAGATCCCATCAAAGAAGCTTCAAATCCACAGTCTGTGAAACAGGGAAACTTTGAGACACATCCTCACCCTCAAGAAAGGCAGCTCTCAGTAGCAAAACAAAAGCACACTTGGGCATGTCACTCAACAGTCAGCAGGTGGTTTTTGAAACCCAACCTCATTACAGTTCAGACCAGTAAAGTCCCAGCAGAAGAACAAACGGACGGTTATCGCTGTAGCCCCTTTATAGTCACCATGAAGCAGGTCAATTGCGTGCCACATTAACAGCTCCGTTTGAACTTTGCCCTTTTGCGAGGTGATAAACTGCAGGTCCTGGCCACTCGCACATCCTGTTCCGGCGCAGTAGCAGTAACTCAGCAGAGCCGGTCTGTCCGTGCACAACAACAACGGCACCATCAGGACCATCAGGACCAGGCCACGTTCTAAACCACCATCAAGACTGCCAAAGCAGCGAGTATGTTTTCCTCTGGTTTACACGAATACGTTTCCGAGCAGTCAGGAGATGAGAGCTGCGCTTGCTGTGGTGCAGTCGCTGTTCCTGCTCCGTGGAGGGACCAGTAATCGCTGGATGTGGTTGAACTCTGCAAATATCCAGCATTGCACTGAAATCCATGACTGCTCTTCTGAAGAAACACTCCAGAAACCACAGTCGTTCATGGGCTTGGACAGTCGGCACACGCCGTGTGCAATCGTGTGTGCGTTCAGTCTCAGCTTCTCACAGACGTGTTCACAGACGTGTTCACAGACGTGTTCACAGAGCACCATTTGGCAAAGTGAACAAATGTCATTTGTATATAAAGATCAATCACCCACAATCCTTGCATACTAACACAATCAAGGGGACTGGTGGTGTGTTTTGGAGCGCGACACCGACATAGTAGGACCCTGACCCTTGGCCAGAGAGCAGCACGTCTGCAGGGTGGAGGCGGCTGGTCTGCGGCTGGTCTGCAGGATGGAGGCGGCTGGTCTGCAGACTTTTGGAGTTCTTTGTTTTTTCAGACTTGCATGTTCCGAGCTGTAAACACCAGCAGTGCTCCAGGGCCCAGAGCAGACGGCCATGTTGCTCACATCGCCCTTACACACCAGGCCTGCCATGGCTGGCACACACCAGGCCCCTCAGCACAGGCCTACAGGGCCTTTACATACAGCTCTAAAGGATTCTGAAGAAAGGGAGAGATGGAGGAGCAATGGGAGAAGAACATGACAGTGCAACAAAAAAACGGACAAGGAAAACAGAGGGCGGGCGTGAGCCGGCGTCTCCTCGGACATATAAGGACAACACTCAGGCCCTGCAGAGCTGTTCCCCTCAGCTCAACAACCATGCCAGGACCTGTCCCACAAAGGCAGGGTTCACCTTCTCTCCAGGCCTTCAACAGCTCTGTGTCACACACACACACACAGCCCAGTAGCCCAACACACACACACGCACGCACAGCCCAATAACTCAACATACATAGCCTAGTATCCCCAAGCACACACACACAGTTCCGTTCTCAGCCTGTGTGATCTCCCAGTCCAATGGAGGAATAAAGAAATCAGAGAGAGAGGGAGGTATAAAGGAGAGAAAGAATCTAAACCTCTACAACCGAGTCAGGGATAAACACCCCTGCTCCTCTCCTGTACTCCTCTACTCTCCCTCCCCCTCCATCTCCATCATTCCACTCTCCCTTTATTCTCACACTCTCTCTCTCTCTCCCTCCCTCTCTCTCATTCCTCTTTCACTCCTCCGTCTCTCCTCCCACAGAGTTCTGTTCCTACTGTCTGTATGTCCAAAAACTGCTGTTTAAAATGTCCATCTCTGAGCTGCGTGGAGAGACTGACTGGCAGGGTTCCCACTCAACTGCTCAATTGTTTCAGAAGAATGAAGGGGGAAAAAAAAAATGTACAAGGCATGGGTGGAGGAAAATGATACCGAGGTGGCGAACTTAATTATACATAACCTGCTACACAACTCTCACCGATGTGTTTTCTAAGCTCCTATTAAGAACTGCAGGCATTCATCTGGCAAACAGTTCCTCTGACTGCACCTTCGCCAACATGACACCGGCATGACACCGCCCACAATCACACTGGCAAGATGGGTGGTGCAGGAGCACCAAGCGAAGAAGGCGGAGACGTTTTTGGGGGGGGGGGGGGATCACAGATCTGAGCAGCAGCAGGTGAGTTCCTCCGAAGTGCACGTGTGTCTGGGTTCCAGACGACGGCTGCTTCGCTCATGCACAACGTTCTCGGGAAGCACGGGCACCGCTCGTCCTGGGAGGGTGTAGCAGGGATTCTCTTACCAGCCTGTTCTCATCAAAGACTTCGAACAGCAGTCTGTGGTTCTGAGGGCAAACCTGGGGAGAGGGAGACGCAGGAGACAGAGAGGGAGGAGGGACAGAAGACAAGGGAGTAAAATCAGGATGTCTGTTTAAAAAGAAACACCTACTAATACTCCAACACCATATGGAGGACCAATGGCTTCCTATCCCTGTTCTGCACTGTAGCTGAACCAATGTGGATCTGCCTTTAGATAAGGATCCATGCGCTCCAGTCTCTAGAAGCACTGTGTGCATCATGGCTAGCATAGCTAGCCGTACCGCTAACGCTGGAACACGGGTGATGAGTCCCCAGATAAAGCTGCAACGTGCCACCCAGAGCCTGAACTGGAGCCGTTTCTGCTGCTGCTGTGCAGTAGTGAGGCAGCTTTTGTTGCCTGATGCCTTAAATTGCTGATGTAGAGGTTATTTGGTTACCTTCACCCGCACACCGGGGAGGACAACAAACACAGTGTGTGAAACCCTCTGTGACATGTGGGTGGGAGAGAGAGAGGGCGAGAGAGAGGGCGAGAGAGAGAGGCTGACTTACTCTGAAGTAGAATTCTTCATTCCATTTGGGATTGAGAGTCTGAAAGAGAAGCAAATGTCCAGGTTGATTGGATAGATATTTAACATTGGAAGATATTTCAACAACTGGAAGCTACCAGGGCAGAGTGCGGAAGTCTGACGTGGAACAAAGTTCTGGTGCTAAGTATTCTGGGATCTGAGTGTGGCACACACGGTTTTATCAGACAGTTAGCTACATGTCATGGCACTTTAAAAATCCAACCTTTATTTGAAAAGCACCCAGACCGATGTGTGTGTAATTCTTGTGTGTAAAGTGATTCCTGTGGCATCACTAGAACTTAACAGCCACCCCATACACACCACAACAACCCCATACACACCACAGACCACCACAACCACCCCATACACATCACAGACCAGCACAACCACCCCATACACACCACAACCACCCCATACACATCACAGACCAGCACAACCACCCCATACACACCACAACCACCCCATACACACCCCATACACACCACAATCACCCCATACACACCACAACCACCATGACACCGACAACAAATGCGGTTACAGACAGCGGCCCATATGTGTGCGGTTACAGACAGCGGCCCATATGTGTGCGGTTACAGACAGCGGCCCATATGTGTGCGGTTACACACAGAGCCCCATATGTGTGTGGTTACAGACAGCGGCCCATATGTGTGCGGTTACAGACAGCGGCCCATATGTGTGCGGTTACACACAGAGCCCCATATGTGTGCGGTTACAGCGGGCCGTGCGTATTCCATATCTGCCCTCCGCCCAGGTCATGGTCTGACCACAGGAGCGCTGAAGGCTCTACATTCAGTTCTGCGTGCACTGACCGACTTAAGAAGCAGAGGAGCAGGAGAAGCAATCAGGCGTATGAGGGAGTTATGGGTAATGGTTCTGCTGAGGGATGAGAAGAATAACAGAATAATGGAATTTCATTTCCTAGCTTCTTCCAGATTACATAACTCTGTTTATTTACAGGCTGCAGGACATGGTCCCTGTACATGTGGTGTTTTTAAAAGACGATTGGCTTCACCTGTTTTCATTTATGCATAATCCATCATTCATTAAATACTTAACCCAGACTAATCCAAAATAAACCCTGTAACTGAGCCTAGGGTGACGGTGACATCACAGCTACCTGTGCACTGACCCCAGAGAGTCATGGATGTATGAGGAGAGTCCTGTGGAGACCCAGGACTCCAGAACACACACACACACACCTGCAGGGGGAGTCTTGCTCTGTGGCGAGTGAGCAGGCTTCAGAACCAAGCAGCTGCTTGTGCTCACACTCACCCTGGAGACTCCTGGGACTTTTACAAGCACAGTGTGAAACAGGCTTCATCTAACCTGAGACCCCACAAGACAGCGACATCATACAGACATTAGTCTTCTAAACAACCTAGCAGAACAACTGCATTCCTGCACACTGTGTGGCACTGCTTCCCCTGGTGGTCAGCCTCTCACTCACTCACTCACTCTCTCACACACACACACACACACACACACCAGCTACCCGCTGTACCAAGCTCACCCTTCAGCTGGACCGTATGAAGCACAGCGGAAACAGACTGCTGTGAAGTTCATAAAACTCGGCAAAGAAAAGCAGTGCGAGAGCGTACAGTACTTGTGCGAGAGCGTACAGTACTTGTGCGAGAGCGTACAGTACTTGTGCGAGAGCGTACTTTACCTTCTTGATGGTTTTAGTCTGGACTAAGGCGAGCTCACGATTCTCATCTGCCACATACAGGGACAGTTTGACGTAGGGATCACTGGGGGAAAAACAGAGAGAGAGAGAGAGAGAGAGAGAGAGGAAAAGATGGGAGAGATACGGAGTTGGGGAGGGGAGGGAATGGAGAGAGAAATGATATGTAAGTGAACAGCCCCTCAGACACACACCCACAGACACACACCCACAGAGCCGATGAATAACCTGCTTCACACACACAGCTCACTGTTCTCACACCCTCAGGTTCACACGCATTTCTGCAGAACTAGAGCAAAGGCCCCTCATGTGAGCAATCAATCCCACCTCACAACAGACATGTGCACACACACACACACACACACACTCTCTCTCTCTCTCTCTTCAGGCCAGAAGCAAACGTGATTCCCTCTGGGAATAACTAGACAGCACTATGCAACAGGATAACGAACCAAAAAAAATTTTTTTTTTTTTAAAAACATCTCCGAACAGGAAAGATCAGCAGGATGCGAAGAACATTCTGGCCGCAGAGTCAGCACGTCTCTCATCCGCCTTGAACATCTCTCACGGTTTGACCTTAATGGAGTAAACCACGTCTCCCGAGTCCACATGGTGTTTGTGAATAACGTGTGGAGGCTCAGAAGACCGTGGCGGTAACCGCACTGCTGTGCTGAAGGCATCTTCAAACACGCCATCCTGCTGCTACAGCCACGAGAACACACTGCAACCAACGACCAACTTAACCAACAATGAACAAATCGGTTGCTTCAAACGTTTGTGTTGTGTTTACAGCAGCATTACTGCCCCATGTCCTTAAACGACTCCAGGATATGGTGTCGGTTCTTTCCCAGAGTTGGTGTCGGTTCTTTCCCAGAGTTGGTGACGGTTCTTTCCCAGAGTTGGTGACGGTTCTTTCCCAGAGTTGGTGTCGGTTCTTTCCCAGAGTTGGTGACGGTTCTTTCCCAGAGTTGGTGACGGTTCTTTCCCAGAGTTGGTGACGGTTCTTTCCCAGAGTTGGTGTCGGTTCTTTCCCAGAGTTGGTGACGGTTCTTTCCCAGAGTTGGTGTCGGTTCTTTCCCAGAGTTGGTGTCGGTTCTTTCCCAGAGTTGGTGTCGGTTCTTTCCCAGAGTTGGTGTCGGTTTTCCAACATTTGGCCTGTAATGTACACCACAGCAGGAAGAACACCACAGCCCAGCAGTCCACAGTCTGAGACGTCAGACGGGTTTAGCAGACAGCCTCTTGAGCAGGGCCTGTTTAATCCAGCCAGCCCACAGAGAAATTCCCCCTGCTGACATCACATTCATTCAGGACGCCCCAGAGACAACATGGCAAAATAACACAGACACACAGCAACTCTCGTCATCTCGGAGATGTTCAAAAGTCACAAAATACAAGTCCAAGTCAAGTCACGAGTCTTTAGACTAGAGTCCAAGTCAAGTCAATGCCAGGATAAGCTTAGGGACAGGAGATGGAAAAACTATGTTATATATTAGCTGTAGAGACGGCTAAGTGGCTAGTGTAAACTACACAAAAATATCCAGGTGTGTTTTCAGGAACCTTATGAAGTTTGATGTGGTGTTTCAGTGTCTTTAATTTGTTTCCCACATTCTTTACATGTTGCGTCCTTCAGTTTTGTCCAAGGATTTAAACCCCCTGTAGCAAAAACTCCAAGCACGATACTCCAGGCGTTGCCTTGGCAACCGCCTTTCTTTTGACGCTTCTCTCCGATTTCCTGCTCGCGATAAACAATGTTGTGATACATCACGAGGAAAAGGGGCTGCGTCCCAAATCACCGAATCAGAAGTGAGAAATAATGGCAAAAATAAACACACAAAGAAAGAATTTATTCTGTAACCCTCGCACAGCGCCTTGGTAACGGACTTACTGTCCACAAGTTATTCTGGAGGTCGAGTCGAGAGCCATTAAGGATGAGTTTCAAGTCTTTTTCTAGGCGACTTAAGTGCGACTTCGACCCGAGTCGCTCACTTTAGTGCCCCTCTCTGAAAAAACCCCCACCATCCACAAAAACCCAGCAGTTAGAGTCCTTACGAAGGCTAATAATGCACCTCCTCTCTAAAGACGTAGGTAGGTTTGTGTGTGTGTGTGTGTGTGCATTTTCCCAGTCAGACCACACACACCCAGTGCCCTGTGATGGAGACCTCTGTGCTTTCAGGAGAAAAAGTACAGGCCTGTAAAGTTACAGTATGGAATGCGGAGGCAGTTGCCAAGGCAGCCAGGGTGATGAGCGGACATGGTGTGGGCATGGAGACTGTAAGCATGGAAACGAGGCGTACATATCACTGCTTTCCATAACCTGCCCAATGGAGGCTCAGGTTGGTCCTCTAAGAGACGGACGACCATCAGATGCCAGCCCAGGGCGTGACTGTAGACTCAGGGTGACGGTGTGTTAGTGTAATAACGACAGCAGACAGGGGTCAGGGGTCAGACCAGATGCTGATACCAGGGAATTACAACAGTCACTCTTTCCATAAGGGATCAGAGCAGACTACACTCAACCACACCTCTTCCCACAAACCAACACATACTGCTAACTAAGACATACACATATTTCTGAAGGCAAGATCTGTTATGGTTAAACTAGATGTATATTAGAAACAGGAAAAAGGTTAATGCCTTCATTAATACCTTCAATAATACCAAAACACTTACATTTTAAATGAGCCACAAGGAGATTTGTAGACATCTTATTTAAGGGCGGCTGGAGGGGCAATATTCCTAATTGAGATTGATCAAATAAAACATTCATACGGTTGAAAACAGTCAAAAAAGAAATGAAAAATGCTGACAGTTTTTCAGTATCGTGACTTCAGCATATTACGTTCCGATACCCTTATTTTCTAAGAAAGAATACATATGCCAATTATTAAATATAATGGACATGTGGAAAAGCTACAGCTATGTCCATGGCCTCTATATGGCATATCTGCCATGTGCGATATAATAGGCCAGCCCCATTAGGCAGGAGGCTGAAGGTGCTGTGTGAGAGTGTGTGTGTGTGTGTGTGTGTGTGTGTTCCCTTGCTCTCTCCCACTGCCCTACAGGCCAACAGCCTCAGTGAATTACCATGTCGGTCCTTCACTCTGCTGATAATTGAGACTTTAGTGCAGAGCTTGGACTTCCTTCAACTTAACGAGGTTTCTGAGAGGCAGCAGGGTTATTAACCTAATCCTGCTTCTCTTCCACATTAGTTTTTCCTTCTCTCTCTATCTGTCTCTCCCACAATGTTTGGCTAGCTAGCTCCAGGGACAAGGTAAAATAAAAGAGGCTACAACACGGAATACACTGGACACAGGACCACTATGGACACAGGACCAGCCATCCGGCTGACCTGGTAAGGAGAACTGCAGTTTTAGCTTTAGCTAAATGTTAATGGTAAGTGTATTAGGTCATTAGCTAGTTAGCTAACAGCTAAGTGATAGTATATCTCCCTTACAAAAGTTGAAGTTAATATTTAACTTCACCACTATAAACATTTTAAATCCCACAGTTTCAAAGCTACCTTAAAACAGGGCTGTGTCTTCATAATATGATATGACGTAATAAGAATCAGGTCCTTCCATGGGGTAATTTTATAGATAATTATGTCAATATGAAATTACCTATATCGTAATGTATTTTGGTTAAATAAATATGGAAGCTCATTTTCTTGTGAAAAGGTTCTTGAGGCCTGACCTCTCCATACTGCAGGAACATTCTTCATCATAACATTAACCCTGTGCCCACCTGACCCCTTCTCTCTCTCTCACACACACACACACACACACACACACACACACACACACACACACACACACACACACACACACACACACACACACACACACACACACACACACACACACACACACACACACACACACGCTCCATCAGTCCATTATTTCAAGAGCAGTGTGAATTTGAGCTGGGTGCCCAGTCCCTGGACCCCTGCAACTCTGACGGAGATGGACCCCACTCACGTTTAGCTTCTCTACATACACACTATAAGATAGCAGAGATAACCTCACAATTAAGGCTCCATTAACAAAACAGCCAATAATGTCGGTCTGTGTTGGTCTACCACCACCTATAGGTCAATACTTCGGTCAGCCAATAATTTCCGTTTGTACCAAGTATTGACATATAGGTCAATACTCAGGTCAAGGATATATGACATCTATATACAAATATTACATTCCACTATAACACACAGGTTGTTGTTCATGGGCTTTTCCCCTTGTATGAGAGAGCAGTGATTATGTATATTTTGCCAGGGCATATCTAACAGTCCAGCACCATCGAGCTCGTCAGCATTCTCTGGACGGCAGATGTGCTTTTAACTGGAAATGGTGGGAAATCCGGTAAAAAGCCTAATACCTCCTGGGGCAGGCGGAGAGCCACGTGTGATGGTGAAGTGCGGAAGCGTTTGGCCCCAGCACCACACCAGTGGGAGGCTGCAACACCAGAGACACCCATGGTTCCTCTGTGATGCGTCAGGAGAGGGACGCCCACGGTTCCTCTGTGATGCGTCAGGAGAGGGACGCCCACGGTTCCTCTGTGATGCGTCAGGAGAGGGACGCCCACGGTTCCTCTGTGATGCGTCAGGAGAGAGCCGGTTCCTCTGTGATGCGTCAGGAGAGAGACGCCCACGGTTCCTCTGTGATGCGTCAGGAGAGAGACGCCCACGGTTCCTCTGTGATGCGTCAGGAGAGAGACGCCCACGGTTCCTCTGTGATGCGTCAGGAGAGAGACGCCCACGGTTCCTCTGTGATGCGTCAGGAGAGAGACGCCCACGGTTCCTCTGTGATGCGTCAGGAGAGAGACGCCCACGGTTCCTCTGTGATGCGTCAGGAGAGAGACGCCCACGGTTCCTCTGTGATGCGTCAGGAGAGAGACGCCCACGGTTCCTCTGTGATGCGTCAGGAGAGAGACGCCCACGGTTCCTCTGTGATGCGTCAGGAGAGAGACGCCCACGGTTCCTCTGTGATGCGTCAGGAGAGAGACGCCCACGGTTCCTCTGTGATCCTCTGAGAGACGCCACGTTCCTCTGTGATGCGTCAGGAGAGAGACGCCCACGGTTCCTCTGTGATGCGTCAGGAGAGAGACGCCCACGGTTCCTCTGTGATGCGTCAGGAGAGAGACGCCCACGGTTCCTCTGTGATGCGTCAGGAGAGAGACGCCCACGGTTCCTCTGTGATGCGTCAGGAGAGAGACGCCTACGGTTCCTCTGTGATGCGTCAGGAGAGAGACGCCTACGGTTCCTCTGTGATGCGTCAGGAGAGAGACGCCTACGGTTCCTCTGTGATACATCCACATCATGGACAAGATTAAGACAGAGGAAACACCACCACACAGAGCTCTGTGCTACTCGAATATGGTCAATAACTGCTCTGTAATGTGAACATCACCATTGTTTTGGTCTGTTAGGGTATCCAGTTCTCCTTAGGTTTATCCTTAAATAGTGACCAAATGACATTTTGGCAGGAGAGAGCAACCCAAGAGACCTCTGTAGTTTATGGAAGCATGGAACCAAGCCCCTCCCATTCATATAAAGCCCGTCCCCTTTGTACCAAATCCCATTAGTGAAGAGAAATGAAAGAATGGGGCTGTAATGGTCCGAGCAGGGGAACGACAGGAAAGGAAGAAGGAGAGGAAAAAGAGAGAAAAGAGGGGTGAGATGGAGAGACAGGAGGAAAGAGAGAGAGGAAGAGACAGAGGGAGAGACTGAAGGAATGAGCAAAAGTACCAGCGTAAGCACCAACAGCGTGCAGGACAGTGAGCAGGTTACAGTTCAGCCTCTCATACATATTAGGGCAGCTTCCCCGTGGAGCCTCCAGCAGTGGAGAAGAGGGTGACCGCCTCAGAGTCCAGCACAGTCCGTCAGTCGCTCACCCCCCAACCACAGTTAAACTCAACCTCATCCGATCTACTGAAGCAGGCACATCAGAGATGGGAAACGCGGGACTTTGCTGTCCTGCGGGACTTTGCTGTCCTGCGGGACTTCCAGACAGGCCACGCCTCTCTGGGTGACTCTACCCCAGAGTTTGTTCTTACAAACCCAACTGCAAGTGAGAATTTATTTTATTTTTCAGCAAAACTCACAATATAAACTCTACACAGTTCTGCCTCGGTCACCCCATCACACATGGGCTACAGCGCCACACACGGGCTACAGCTCTGAGGCTTCTGCGCTTAAACTTATTTACTTATTTTTCATGGTTTTTCAGTTTTGCTGGTGAGGTTATTTGATACCAAACCTGCCGCTCTGATCAGGACTTTGACTTCTAGATGTTTCTATCAGCATTTTAGGAAAGTGCTCCAGTGCCAACACAGCATCCAAAGTGAACGCACAGGGTTGAGAAATACAGCACTTCAGGGCTAATTAATGTGTGAGCTCGGTCATAAACTCCACAGGGTCAGAGTGTAAGTGAAGCATTAATCCGCTAAAGTCCCGCCTTCTCCTGCCACTGATTGGGCCTCCCTCAGAATCATTTTAGGCACAAGTTAATTCAATACATTGTAACAAATCACACGCCACCATCAACGTGGTCCGAGCCAATTACGGCACGGGCAGGACAGGGGCAACGGAGGGCAAGAGGGCTCACCAGGTCTGGAGCCAGCGCACCGTGAGGCTGCCCTGGACATGTTAAGTTAACTTTAATCTGACTGTAACGAGACCTGTAACTCTATGGACAGCATTAAGAATCCACAGGTCAAGCTCTGAGAGGAACACAAAGACTCATTGTGCTCTTCACCAGCAGGGGGCGCCCTGCATGTGCGAGGACAGTGACACCATTCTGCTATCCCAATGTGTCCAAACAAACAGAGAGAGTATTGTGTGATCCTAAACCACACACACACAGACAGACGCGCACACACATCCAATCCCACAGAAAAATATAATAACCAAAGACACACGCATCCAAATACACACACCCAAACACACAAAGTATACTGATCACATTCTCAAAAACCACATTCAAAAACAACCAAACACAATCTCAATTCCTAGCATGCTGGGAGTCATCGAAAGAGGAATGCCAATCAAGTGTGCTCATTAGAATATTATATATAAACAGATTTCGGATGGTTAGATCTGATCGGTGATTGGTCGCATTTCTCCTTCATCACGGAAACTGGCCGTTTCAGCATTCACTGTGGCACCACACACAGATGACTGATATTCCCCCATAATCCCCTGAACCTCAACAGACCTGTGCAGCCTGTGAGTGGATCCATGACTCTGCACACATACACTGTTTGGGTCACCCCACACACACACACCCCAGCCTCAAATACACCCTCACACACACACACACACACACACACAGGCCTGAGGGAGGTCCAGGAGGAAGGAGCTCTGACACTGATGCAAACTCTCTGATTTACAGTCTGTTAGCATAGGGCAAGTCTATACAGAGTAAGGAAATTATGTAACCATTACCCCCCCCCCCACACACACACACACACACACTCCACCAGCTGGCTCACACAGGACTGCTAAGGCAGCAGGTGTAGAATCACATGTTCTCTATAGGCATTCCCACCCTCTACCCCTCCACCCCTCCCTCTCTCCACACACACCCCTCCCTCTCTCCACACAAACCCCCTCCACCCCTCTGCCCCTCTCCACTCCCACCTTACCTGGCACCAATGATATCCTTCTTGGCCAGATCAATCCCTGCAATAACCTTGACACGAAGGACACGAGATTCATTCTGCAAAAAAATTTAAAAACACACAAAAGAACAAAAGTCCTCGTCAGTGACATGTCTGCATCATGGGGGGGTTGGGCTGGGGGTGGAGACATGAGAATAACAACCAATCATATAAGCCAGAGCCTGAATGGCAGTTAAGTCCATAAAGAGATGCAGGAGCTCACTGGAAGGCATGACAGTGGGAGGAGCCTATTGGACCCTCCCTTGGCAGTGGGCAGGTCAGTCTCTTGACTCCTCCCCCACTGGCAAGGATACTATATTCTGATTGCAATATGTGACAATAAACATTACAGAACTAATCAAGCTGTTTTCAAGTTAATCATCCTCAAAATGTCTATATAAAAAACAATGTTTTATTGTAATTTTATTGCTTGCATTCAAAAACTAAATTAAATTTATGAACAAGTGCTGAATGGAGAATGAAGTATTAATGACTAATATAGCACTGATTCAGACACTTCGCTGCAAATCAAAACGTAATTAAATCAACAATCCCTAATCAGTGTATTGACTTGTACTCAGCAGGAATTCACACGCACGTATGTCTGATTTCAACCCTCTTCTGTGCTGTTCAGTGCACCACCACCACTCCAACACAGCACCCTACAGAAACACCACCTCTCTCCACCTCTATAAAGCACAACCACCTACAGGAAAGTTGTTATTTTTGCCTTCGCGCAGTCTCTCTCTCTGTCTCCCACAGGGAGAGTTTCAGCAGGCTGGGAGTGAGGGACGTCCAGTGCAGAGGGACATGTCCCACCACAACTCCACCCAGCTCATCCCCCCTGAAGTCAAAGCTCTAAGTGGATCTGCACGTTCACGCAGGTTTTATTCTGGTCATCCCTCACGATCTGATAACCACCTTCGGGAGGGGGTACATGCCTTCGGGAAGGGGTACATGCCTTCGGCACTGCCTCATCAGGGTGGACAGGGGGGTATTTACAGCTTAGCACGTGTAATTACTGCAGGGTTCTGACCGTTCTAACGTGACCCTACAGTTTATAAGCCCCAAGGCACTCCTGCAGCGTTCACCAACCCACAGCGCCTCACGGAGGCAGGGAGGGGCGGGGATACTGCTGCTGGAATAACTCAGCATGTTCTCCACACCTACAACAGCCCAAACCTTAGGAAGATCTGTGAGAAGGTGAAGAATGCGTGTCTGCTCAGGATTTCTGCCGAGTGTGGACAGTCTGTGGTGAGAAACCTCCTGCCTCACTAGTGCTGAATGTCATTTTAAACGCTGCAGTTTTCGTTCAGAACGTTCCAGCTACTCACAGACAAGTAGCGACTTTCTGGTGTTAAGATCATCGCACACTCTGGGCCAGAGTTTAGTGTTAATCCCATGGTGCAAAGCTGCTGTAAAGCAAAGAACACTGGTAATGTAGGTTAAAGCTGTGTGGCTCAGTGTTCCTGCATTTCTGTTACATTCATTTGTTATTGGTACATTAATAAACCTTTAACCATAACAACAGTACACATTTCTAAAAGCAAAGAGTACACACTGTTAATCTCATTTAGCTATGTGGCGCTTAATTATTATCTACATATTCATGATTAAAATGGACCGTTCATTATTCACAGAATAGCCAGCACACACACACACACACTCTATACATATACACACAATACTGGAGGGGGAAATAAAAGCTTTAAAAGAAAGAAAAAGTCCACAAGGCCACTGTGAGCCCCCAGCACCCTCCTCCCCTCCCCCATCACACTGACTCCTCCCCTCCTCCATCACACTGACTCCTCCCCTCCCCCATCACACTGACTCCTCCCCTCCCCCATCACACTGACTCCTCCCCTCCCCCTATCACGCTGAAGCCCCAGAGTTCCCAGACCTGCTCTCTCCTCCACACAGGCGCTGTGCTGCTGGTGTGGGGTTGCTGTGGAACTGCTCATGTCATCAGACTCTCACAGCACACAGTGTTTCACATACACACAATACAACCCACCTCAGTGTCACAGCAGGTCAGTAAAGGCCCGAAATGCATTTTGAGGGAAGGGGAGGGGAAGCATGAAAGGGGAGGAGCTACCTAAAGGGGGAGGAGCAGCCTGAAGGCGGAGAAACAGCGTCCCACCCTCTACCATGATTAAATGAGCTGGACAAACACATCACGTCTGTAGGAGGAAAATATCAGACTATCAAAGCACTGCTTCAAGCATCTCCCTCCCTCCCTCCCTCCCTCCCTCTGCCTCCACAAACTCTGCATGCAATATTTATTATAATAACCTTATCATTTTCTCTTGAAGACGGCATGTACGTTTTTAATGAGTGTAAGGAGTCTGGTGTGAGGTGTGTGTGTGTGTGTGTGTGTGCGCTAGGACAGTGGTGCTCTGTTTCTGGTTTTCCTGAGCTGCACTGACTGCATATCCATTCATCTCTGGGCTTCCAGGGTCCAGGATGGAGTCCTGTTTCTACCCCCCCCCCACACACACACACACACACACACACACACTCTCTCTTGTGTGTCTGAAGAGGTTGGGAACTCATAATGCAGATAAATGACAGACTACAGACAAATAATGACAGTCACCTCCCATTAAACTCAGGTCAGTCTAAAGCCAGTATTACACTCATACATCACCTACACTTAAAGTGCACCCTTATCTAATCTTACACAAATAACCTTCCAAAAATAAAACAGCACCTTTTAAATGGTAAAATGTTTCCCAGAAACCCATGTGTGTGGGGAAGGCTTCAGCAGTCGAGATGAGGATGCAGTGCTCAGGACCCGTGGACGGCGTGGTTACAGGAAGTGCCTCTGAAGGGCCAGGACCATTTGTTTTTTTTCCATGTCCAATGGAAAAAACCAAGTTAGTGTGGTGGAGTCCACTCTGATGGCTCTACATATTTAACACTTGCTGTACTGATCCAAGGTCTGTCGTTTATCTTGCTGTACTGATCTGAGGTCTATCATAAACGATCTGAGGTCAGAGCATTGGGCCATCCTGCGATCTCTGCCACACCAGACAAAGCAACACATTGTGAACACATTCTCCTTTCAACAGCTACAGACTTCATGTGCTTGAAATCAGCACTGGGGGAGTCTATCGTCCAAGTTGCTTAATGCATCAAAACTCATGGACATGCTTTACGGATTCCTTCTGCCACACAGACCCGGGTTCTGGATCCACAGGTCAAAACATGGGAAAGCCAGAGAGAAACCCAAGGACCTGCTATCCAGTTCAAGCAGGTCAAAGTTCAGCTTTATCTAAATACTGCATCAGCAGGAACATTTACTACCACACAGCTCTTCCGGTATGGTTCCGCTCCTGGTTCTAACACTATCACTAGCATTTGGCAGTCAAAGCTGGTAATTAAAGGGCTTTCAAGAAATCGCCAGTGTACAAATACGAAGCAACTAATCGCAGAACAAGCTTGGTTAAAATTCTCCCAATAGAAAAGTTATAGAATGTCTTATCTCTGTTTGATAGTGTAGTCAAATACGGAGGGGGAGGGGGGCAAGAAAGAGTAGAGGGAAATCTGTGCAGCAAAGATAAGACGTCCAAGAGACCAAGTCACATGCTAAAGCACAAAAACCACCTCTAATGCAATAAAGTCTGATCAACATCCACTCAAATACAATCCCTCAAAGTGGATTTGACACTAGATGTGAGGTCTTTAGGTCTTTTGGTGAGATATCAGATAAAACATTAGCACCCTTGAACAGGACATTACAGAGAAAATGAACTGGATTCATGGTTTATCAGAGGTTAGTTAGCACAGACCTGAGATCCATGGAGGACCATCCAACAGGCTCACAGAGAGCTTTACCAAAGCACAACCCTGCTCTATGTGGTCTGTGAGCATGAGGGCAAGCGTCAGGGCAAGCGTTGCATGGAGATAGGTCAACCTTGAGGGCGAGAGAATCTATTCTGACGAGACCGTGCTGAGATTCTGCAGAAAAGGCAAGAATATGGAGGGATTAGGAGGGTTCACAGACAGGAGTACAATACCAGACGTCCCTGCCAGCCACACTAAGGTTTGCAGGAATGCAGCACTCAGGACAGAGCAGACGGCACACAGTGGGAGGAGCTCACAGTGGGAGGAGCTCACAGTGGGAGGAGCTCACAGTGGGAGGAGCAAGGGCCGATATGGAGAATTCCCACGTGGACTAAAGCAAGAAGCAGATTCCAATTAACTGAACTGGGGGAAAGCAAGTGGCCCCAGACAAATGCATCACGCACAGTTCTGGAGAAAAGTTACAATCTTTCCAACACGTACTGCCAGGGGCAAACAGTCCATCAGACTCTTGGGTGGTGGGAGCATATGGAAGCCAGAGAAGAAGAAAATGTCCTCATCTGCAATAGCAAGATTCTGCTTCACCAAGACTGCGGTAGTTACCCCAACCTCACCAGAAGCCACATTAAGGGTTAACGGCCATCTAACAAAAACAATCAAGTTGATGAACGACTGTGAGGGAAAAGAAGATGTAGTGGACAGGAAGACACGCTCCTGATCCTGGTAGACCCGGACTCCAGAGGTCCAGAACTCACTTCTAGAACCATGTGGCTTGATCTCGGGACACAAGCTCACCAGAACACCACCACAAATCCTTTTCTTAATATAGTTAAGGAAAAATCTACATTAAGGTGAGATGCTCCTTTAATTAAGGATTATTACACCGCAGAACTAATGCCGGTTTTTGCTTACTGCTGTGATCCACGGTACGACACACGACGGGACATTTTTTGAATTGCTGTTGTGTATGAATCAGAATCACTTAATTTGCCAAGAATGTTACACATACGAGGAATTTGTTCTGGTGAACACATGTAGGACACGGAATACTCTGAAGGGACCAGACTAGCACACTGTTAACAGGTGTTTAACCTAGGAAGGAAATACTGTAAAAAAAATAAGAGCTAGACTGGGTACGCATACATATACTGTCATACATGCATGCACTGTCATGCAGTAAAAATAAAATGTGAAAGGTGCTACATAAATAAACGGGCCTTGCGTTTTCCAATACAGTCGTTACTTGGAAACAGCCGTGTGGGTGATAACATCGGTAATAATCTAAAGACGTGGCATAACTGAGCCGAACAGGATGTTTTAGTGTTGTTCAGAGATGACAGCTAAACAAACAGGTCAACATTTTGAGGTGGGGTGGATATGATCGACAATTTGAGCCAGCTATATTAGATAAGTATGTAAACAATACACAAAGAGAGGAAACAGGGCTATTGTACACTGGTGGCAGGGCAGGAGGTTGAACTCATCCAGCTGAACAGTCCAATTAGATGAGCAAGATTTCAATAGATATTTGCAAATGTAAACATTTCAACAAAGACCAGAAAAGATCAATAAATATAATCTGATTTGGAGCGTTTATTAATGATTTATTCAGAGTGTACATATAGGGGTATTCAAATAAGTCAAATACACCCAGAAGAGGTGTGTGTAGATGGAGAGTGAAGAACACGTCATTTGGAATGTTTGATTAGGGTTTTTCATGCTCTCAAAAGAAGAGCTCTGATAACCAAAGAGCCGCTACAGGCCTGCAGGCGGCTGGCGCGCGGTCCAGGCGGCTGGCGCGCGGTCCAGGCGGCTGAGCACTTTCAGAATTTTTTGTCCAACAGTCGTGTCTTTCTAGCAAGAGGATGGAACCTGCTACAGAGACGTACTGGAAATGAAACTTGAGGTTTCGTGCGTTAACCTTTACTTCAGTAACACGGAAGAATGATGAATCCTTGATTAACATTTCAGTGGCAGCCAATAAAAAGACCATAACAGGAAAATGGGTGATGAAGGATCCAACAACAACAAACAGTGGGTGGGAATAATAGAGGGGCTATATGAGGTTCACGTGAAGTACTGTGTAATACTGTGTAATCCCTCATGTTTGTTAACCTGCAAGCAACTGAATCCTGTGTCTGAATTCCACAGAAAATTATCTACTACACACCATCTGCTTTTTGTTTTGTTTTTTAAGTTGTTTGTCTATATCTGTAGATCTGGTTCACCCCTGGGAAATTGTCGCCTGGGGTGACTGTAAAATGAGAGAAAAAATGTTTAAAAAGCTGTAAATTCCACTAGGGACCAGTTCTGCTGCTACACACGGTCAGGCATCCTTAAGTAAGGGTGTCTGAAAGTCTGAATCAGCATCCTGAATACTCAAATCACACACTATTCCTTCTCTGCAGCACACATGAAGCCAAGCAGATTACATAAAGTCAGTTACATAACGTGCTGTGAAGTGCAGCGTCCAACGTGGCTCTGGGAACGTTAAATATCCAGAACGGAAGACATCGAAAACGGAACCAGCTACTGGCCCAATCAGCTGAGTTTAGCAGGAATCATTCATCAACACCATCTGTACTCAGGGCCGACAGGAGGGTAATAGAGGCTTATAGGAAACCCAAGCCAAAAACTAAAGGCCTGAACATGCAGTGTTTATGCCTTAAAGTATGTACAGTTGCTTGTGTGTGTGTGTGTGCTTCATGCAACAAAGCAGAAATGCATGTAAGACAGCTAGAGATGCACTAATTTTCCATTTAAACATGTTAAGTGTGTTTAAACAGTTAAACAGTAATAATCTACATGTTTTAAAGCAATTTTAAAAGGTTTGCTATAAGGTAAAAGAAAAACAGCATAGATATGAATCAGCTCTGGCGACTATACCCGGTTCTGCTAAAGATGTAAACGATCTTCCTAGATGGCAGATGGAGGCTGTCGTGGTGGAGGTGAACAACACTCTCAGTGCCGCAGGCCAGATCCATGCAAACGTTACACTAGCAAGACTCTGCCGCTTCAAACAACTTCCACAATAGCAACGTTTGTACTGCCGACAAAACATCAGGGCTAGGGCACGGGCGAAGGACCAGCATATATTTAACTTAAACCACATAATAGTACTAAAACTTAACTCATTTGACATAAACCACATATTACTAAAACTACATTGTATTATTTAAGAACATACGACTGAGGACGTATCTGCAAGACAGAGAGAATGAATCCTAAATCAGGGAGAGAGGAAATGTTATACTGAACACTGCCCATTCTGCTGAGAAAAACATTTGTTGTTTTGGTATTGTTCTCAGAGACAGCTGTTAATTCTAAAGAGCACAATTTAATCTTGATGGTTAACACTTAGTGGTTAGTTAAGGAGCAAAACAACTGGGCGAGCATCCGTAATGACAGTAAGGCTGAATGGTCTCTAGGAGAGGCTTAATAAACACAGTGAGCAGGTGTTATTAATTACAGACATGTTATAGCAGGCAGCAGCACCACATAACACAGGCTAAGGTAAGACACACAGGGAGCTTTAGGGAAGGGGGACAAACAGACAAGACCGTGAGACAGAGAGAGGCAAGACAGTGAGACAGAGAGAGGCAAGACAGTGAGAGGCAAGACACAGAGAGCAGCACCGACCTAGAGGCTAATGTGTCGTGTTTTCAGTTCAGATCGCCTCACTGTTTATTTCTAAAGCCTTGCGGAGTCATTAGTGAGGTCAGCTCCATGTCAGCACTGGACGCAGTTAATGCTGCCAGCGTGAGTCATGACACACGCGTTGGGAAACGAGGTGGACTCAAAGCGATGATTCAGCCCAGGCGTGGAGTGAAACCCTGCTCATTCCCAGCATGCTCTGCCACGCTTCGACATGAGTACGGTAACATTTAACCCAGTGGCACGTTCACACACACAACACTCAGCACATTTATATTTTTGAGCTGAGCTAATAGTATTCTGGGGAGTTGGAGGTAGAGGCCATCTTTGAGATGCCACATGGTGACAAACAAACACTGTGGCATATTAACATCCGAGATCTCCCACATTCCTGCTTTGCCAAACAACCTACGGCAGGACATCTGCAGTCCCGATAAAAACATCCAGCTGAATAAGTCCCAGGAAACCTGTGTTAGTGGCAGATCGCTGCCAGGATTCACTACACATGCAACGCAAGACAGAGGAAGACCACAGATGTGATGAAGAGGGCGGAGGTCACCGAGGGCAGCAACACCCTCCAGCCCACATGGAGGTGCTGTCTCTGCCAACCCCTCAAAAGCAGGCAACCTAACCTCCCTGCATTCAAAAGCATGTAGGTGCACGAAACAGCACCATGCAACACTAATCTTACACCCACCTAACAACAGACTGGGAGCCATCGCTATGATCTGCTTTACTGCCAATAATTCAGATCAAAGCAGACAGAAGATCTGGATGACATGGTTTAAACAAGCAAACCCCCATGGCCCTTGTTCTTTGGTATAGGCTATAAACTGAATTCAATGTACTGGTATGCGTATCGAACGTTTTAAAACCACCCTGGCCACATACTCTATACGATGAATGATTTGCCCAGCAAGCCGGCTCATTGGCAGCCTGCCTGAATGTAAGAGATCACTGTGTTCAGTAGAACAACTGTAGACAACACAGCAACTGTGGCTCCAGCCCTAAGACTAGACAGCCATCTAAGCCAGCAGCCTACCTGTGTGGCAAGCCACACCCCCAGGTGACATCATAGTAGCCACCTGCAGCCTTTTGCCAGTGCACCTGAACAGTATAACACATGATCCCCAACCCTAATGCCACGCATATACACTACAAACCGACATTCGGATCAATGAATGATAATCAATGCGATTTCTCTTTAACAAAACCGCTAAACCCATGGGTTTTAGGGCCAACAAAGACTTCTTTTAGATATTTGAAGTTGAAGAAGAAAAATAATCTAACAAGTGGCCAATTCTCTGCATCTGTGACTTCCAACAGCTGCCATCAATCACACTTACAATAATTCACAGCTCTTCAGTAATGTTCACTCCACTCTGCTTGGAGCAGCACTGGGAGAGTGAAGCAGGCCATTAAAGTGCTATCTGGGAGAGTGAAGCAGGCCATTAAAGTTCTATCTGGGTTCCTAAGAGAGCCGAAGCACTCAGTAATTGAACCTGCCCAACCTTAACCCAAACCTGACTGCATTAGCCCAAACTCCAACAAACAGCCTGGTCTGAATGTTTCAGTATTACGGTATTACCTGTTGATATGGGTGGTTCACCCTCTGGGTGATTTAAAGAAAAGAAAAAATGCTAGTGTGAACCTATTAAAATGATCTCACCTGCATTATAAGGTACCCTTTTAATTGCCACGGGTACCATTTATGGTTGATGGATTAACTTTAAGGTAGCACTAGGTGACATGCAAATAGTAATTATAAAATTATGAATATTCAGACACAGCCTTTGCACGACCTTTCCAAGTCACTGAGCTGTGTATTATTTAACCCAGTTGAAACAACATTAGCAAGTGGTAACCTTAAGCTAACCTCCAGATCAAGTGTTATGGCCAACCAAAACACAGATGCTAGAACTTTATTGATAGATAAATGATGGCGTGTATATGAATCACTCAAAACAGTATTGCAGGACAAATAAGTTAAACCTTATAGTTTAACACAATGTAGCCTTCCTTAGTAGCAATTATCTTAACAGGATCTGTTTCATTTCATTTCATTGTTACATTTCTGTAGTAGTGATACAAGCAAATTGTGAACATTGGCGCCCTAATCCTGCAGGTGGACCATCAGATGTTTAAAGTTTGTACAAAATGCACTCGTGATGAAGGATGCTCAGACTAGGACGTCTTGGCAAGCCTACATTCAACTTGGCCTTCAATGCGCCCATTTGAATCTTCGGGACTTCTGTCAGCTATGTTAACTGTTTAAGGACTCAGAGACAAACTCCACCAGTATGACAACAGAACACTTGCTCTCCCAGTCTGTCCATAACCCACCCCGCTGGCTTGTAGTTCCGGAGGGCTGTTCGTAACATATTTGGATTTTAAAAACATACGGAAAATGAGAGTGTAGCAGTTAGTACAATGTCCCCAAGCTCCTCAGCTGTCTAGATCTCTAGATCCCTGGCGTTTCTGGATCTGATTGATCACAAACCCCATGATCTGCTCCGCGTTCTCCACCCGCCTCCCACACGTTAATCTCTTCAGGCTTCAAGACAGACGATGAAATACACACATCCTGTCTCTCTCTTTTACAGATAGTATTGTATATAACTAACGTTTGCTGGCGTGCAGAGTCAGATTTACGGTGGCGAGTCTTTTACGAACCGAGCTGTGTGAATGCTCCGGTTTGACCGGTGGCCTCGCGAGCTGCCCGTTCAAGAAGTCAAACGCTGGCTACTGTTCTGCTGAAAACACCGTTATCTGTCCAGCGACCACAGCACACACCGAAACACGGAGACATACTCACTTCATCTTCCGACAGGCCGTAGATCGGTTCATAATTCGTAGCCATAAAGGCGACGGCAGTTACCACGGGAACGCACTAGCTTAGCACGCTAGCTAACAATAGTGCCTCCACAGCGACGATGTCTTCACTTCACACAATTATGTCGGCTCGCTGTGTTTGTCTGCGCTGTCTTCTCCCGCACGGCACGGCGAAACGGCTGAAACGAACAGTACGTGGTATCCTATGCTCATCTAACGCCAAACGAGGACGGTAAAGGCGTTCCGCGACGGCGTCGAGTCCCTCTTCCACGGGCGAACGCAATGATCCGCGGGCACTTCCTCTCCGGAACGCGCCCCGTCCGAAGATGATTGAAGACTAATTAAGCCAACCAGGACGTCCTCTGGGTAGATAAACTAGCCAATCAAATCAGCTGGAGGGTGTGAAACTTTCACACTTAACTGTGGCGTTCTGGAATCCGCCGTAACGTGCCACTGGAGCGGAACGAGAACGGGACCAAAGCCGATCATAACAGTCCGGCGCCCCCTACAGCTTTGCATGTTGCATTTCCCACTATGCCCAGTTGGTCTACTCGTGAGTGCATATGAGATGGCACCAGTAGTTTTGGGATAGTTTGCATTGCATCTAGACAGAACCCTCCAGACCCGGTACTATTTGGCTGTTAACCAGACCATTAGATTGTGATTTTTTGACCTACCCCTTATGACTCACAATCTCACATAAATTAACTCATAGTCATATAACCATAAATTCAGGACTGAATTATTATCTAATACAGCCAACACAAGGCATTCTCAATAAAATTTGATATAGATGAAATAAGAAGTCATAAAGAAAAACATTTAACGGCCAAAACATTGAGTGTATTGCTGTTACTGACTGAATGGTGCTATGGAGTTCCAGTTTTACTGTAATGAAGATTTACTGCGACTGTGCAATCCAGAAACGTCCACTCACAAACTTTATTCTCCCTAATCCAAATGTTTTTTTTCTATTATTTATTTCTTGGTTGTTAAATTGTGAAACAAACCACTACCGTTCTGCAGAGCTTATTCGAGTTTCTGGCAATTCTGTGTCTGACCTCTAGATGGCCGCGAATGACCACTGCACGCGCTTTCTACGTTCAGCAGACTATACCCAGCATTACATTGTAATACATTTGAATATATTATTATTTCAGAAACTTTCAAAATATTTTTAAATAAAAAAAATATTTGGTATTTTGTTTAATCTTTAATACCATATAAAAAGTCAAATAATACATAGTTTTGAGTACTGTTTTGTCCCTTTTTTATTTTAAACCGGTAGGCTGGTCTCTAACCGCGAGCTCGTCCTTAAGGTCTTCATTCAAACCGTCCAAATAAATAGCTGCGAGAGCTCCGGAATTCCAGTCACTCGGCAGCCAAAGTGCGAAATTTAATGAGTAATCAGCCACCGTTAACCTCCCCTGTCTCATGCGAAGTAGTCTAGAACCTGTAGAACCCCCAATAGCCGGTGGAAGAATGCCTGACGATGGCTCGCGAGAACCGCCGTATGAGGCGCAGATGTCGGGTTGATTCTCCCAAACAGGAGTCGCCCAAACGTAAGGCTTTTGCCCGTGAGTAAAGTCATAACGTACGCCACCTTAGATCTATCAGAGGGAAGCGCGAGGGTAGTTGTTCGAAGACTAGTGAACATTGCAGAAGAAACCCTCTGCATTCCTCGGCGGCGCCACTGAATCGCATAGGAGCCGGTAAGCTAGGTTCAGAACGACTGGTAGGAGAAGGGCCTGAGGTGACCGTGGGAACAGGAGGACTAGGACGGCAGGCTGGCTGTCTGGATCGCGTTAGTAATGGTTTGCATCTGCCCAAGCATTTGCTGCAGATTTTGTTCGTGCCTGCCTATGGCCTGTCCTTGCAGGACCAGAGCGTCTTTAAGCTCACAAATAGCTTGCGGTATGGCTACGTCCATAGTGGCTGAGTTGTTCTGTAACGCGGGTAGTCCGGGGAGGACTACTCACGAGGGTTTTTGGAATAGCGGACGTAAGTGCCGCAACGCAAAGCAGTGAACTGAGACCTCCGTAACTAAGACGGAAACAAAACAAAAGAAAATAATAAAACAAAGAATAAGCACGCGGAAATAACTGGCGTGTATGTCTGAGATATAATGGGAACCAAAATCACACGGAGAAAGCTCAACGTGTCTAAATGCCTTAAATGACCCAGGGCTCCTAAAGGTAACCAAAAATAATAAAACGATAGGAATAACAATAGGCAAAGAAAACTTGAGAAGGGCCAGGTAAGGGGCGTAGGAGTAGAAGACTCGAATAACAAAAGAGGAAAATGGTAGCAAAGCACCATATAGCGCAACACGTTCCCTAAGAGGAGAATAGGAGAGACTGGTGACGGAGCACCAGTAAACGCAACACGTTACCGAAGGCTGGTGGTAAGTGGAAAGACCAACAGACAACTCAGCAATGAGAGCCTGCAGCCACCTACCTTAAGTAGCAAGGCAAACGGCTGCAGGTCATCATTGCTGATTGCCCGAATTAACAGGAGTTAATTATAAATTAGCTCGCGCTCTCCCTCTAGAGGTGGCAGGAGGAGCGGACCTGGAGCCAACCCTGACAGAGAGTGCAATAATAAACTTCATCAGATCATGTAAAAAGATTTGCATGGTGCTTAGATTCAAAGACTGACTGATGGTACAATAGATAGGTCAGAGGTCAGATTCATGATACAATTGACAGGTCAGAGGTCAGATTCATGATACATAGACAGGTCAGAGGTCAGATTTGTGATACAATAGACAGGTCAGAGGTCAGATTCATGATACAATAGACAGGTTAGAGGTCAGATTCATGATATGATAGGCAGGTCAGAGGTCAGATTCATGATTGACAGACAGGTCAGAGGTCAGATTCATGATATGATGGACAGGGCAGAGGTCAGATTCATTATATGATAGGCAGGTCAGAGGTCAGATTCATGATTGTGATAGACAGGTCAGAGGTCATATTCATGAAACAGTAGACAGGTCAGATTCATGATATGATATACGAAGCATTTTATTATCTACATGACACAGTTCTCTGGTCAGATATGTAGTACACGGTTCCCTGATCAGATATGCAGTACAGAGTACTCTGGACACATATACAGTACAAGAGAGAGAAAGGTAGAGAGAGACAGGAGAAGAGAGAGAGAGAGAGGTAGAGAGAGGAGAAGAGAGAAGAGAGGTAGAGAGAAGGAGAGAGGAGAACAGAGGTAGAGAGAGGAAGAGATAGAGGTAGAGAGGGATTAGGGAGACAGTATGGATAATATAAATAATAAAAATATATCTTGGTGTCAGGGTTGGCTCCAGGTCCGCTCCTCCTGCCACCTCTAGAGGGAGAGCGCGAGCTAATTTATAATTAACTCCTGTTAATTCGGGCAATCAGCAATGATGACCTGCAGCCGTTTGCCTTGCTACTTAAGGTAGGTGGCTGCAGGCTCTCATTGCTGAGTTGTCTGTTGGTCTTTCCACTTACCACCAGCCTTCGGTAACGTGTTGCGTTTACTGGTGCTCCGTCACCAGTCTCTCCTATTCTCCTCTTAGGGAACGTGTTGCGCTATATGGTGCTTTGCTACCATTTTCCTCTTTTGTTATTCGAGTCTTCTACTCCTACGCCCTTACCTGGCCCTTCTCAAGTTTTCTTTGCCTATTGTTATTCCTATCGTTTATTATTTTTGGTTACCTTTAGGAGCCCTGGGTCATTTAAGGCATTTAGACACGTTGAGCTTTCTCCGTGTGATTTTGGTTCCCATTATATCTCAGACATACACGCCAGTTATTTCCGCGTGCTTATTCTTTTTGTTTTATTATTTTCTTTTGTTTTGTTTCCCGTCTTAGTTACGGAGGTCTCAGTTCACTGCTTTTATGCTGCGGCACTTACGTCCGCTATTCCAAAAACCCTCGCGAGTAGTCCTCCCCGACTACCCGCGTTACAGAACAACTCAGCCACTATGGACGTAGCCATACCGTAAGCTATTTTGTGAGCTTAAAGACGCTCTGGTCCTGCAAGGACAGGCCATAGGCAGGCACGAACAAAATCTGCAGCAAATGCTTGGGCAGATGCAAACCATTACTAACGCGATCCAGACAGCCAGCCTGCCGAGCGTCTCACCTAGTCCTCCTGTTCCCACGGTCACCTCAGGCCCTTCTCCTACCAGTCGTTCTGAACCTAGCTTACCGGCTCCTATGCGATTCAGTGGCGCCGCCGAGGAATGCAGAGGGTTTCTTCTGCAATGTTCACTAGTCTTCGAACAACTACCCTCGCGCTTCCCTTCTGATAGATCTAAGGTGGCGTGCGTTATGACTTTACTCACGGGCAAAGCCTTACGTTGGGCGACTCCTGTTTGGGAGAATCAACCCGACATCTGCGCCTCATACGAAGCGGTTCTCGCGAGCCATGCGTCAGGCATTCTTCCACCCGGCTATTGGGGGTTCTACAGGTTCTAGACTACTTCGCATGAAACAGGTGAGGTTAACGGTGGCTGATTACTCATTAGAATTTTCGCACTTTGGCTGCCGAGAGTGACTGGAATTCGAGCTCTCGCAGCTATTTATTTGGACGGTTTGAATGAAGACCTTAAGGACGAGCTCGCGGTTAGAGACCAGCCTACCGGTTTTAAACGAGCTAATAGAATTGACCATAAAATTAGATAACAGAATACGCGATCGCAAAAGCCAGCGACGCACGCGCTTAAATACCAGTAGGGATCCCGCTTTCGATCCGCCACGAGCCTTCCGCTACTGAAGAGACAGGGGATCAACCCATGCAGGCGGGTAGGACACGACTGTCAAAACAAGAACGAGTCACACGCCTTCGTGAAGGCAGGTGCCTTTATTGTGGTCAACCAGGACATCTGTTACGTGTATGCCCACTGTTACAGGGAAAAGGGCAGACCCGTCGGTGAACGGGTATCGCCGACGGGTCCTAATGATTTCTCCCCGGCTGTGGGTTTGACTCCTCAGGTGGTGTTGTCATGGCGAGGTTCTGGTGAGCACCGACTCGCTGCGCTGGTTGATTCAGGGGCCGCTGGTAGCTTTATTAACATCGACCTCGTTAAAGCGCTTAAAATTCCCCTTGTCTCCCTAGAGAAACCTCTTTCTGTTTCGGCCGTGGACGGCAGACTATTATCTTCAGGCGATGTTACCCACCAGACTATTCCGCTAAGGCTCCAGATAGGTAATCATGTTGAGTTACTTACTCCGTATGTGATCGCTGCACCCAGCCTCCAGCTTATTCTCGGGCTCCCGTGGCTTCAGCGCCACAACCCGGAAGTGGACTGGCTTAATTTATCGATCCGACGCTGGGGTAAGGTGTGCGAAGGTTCATGCCTTAATCCTCGAAGTCAACCAGCGAACTAAAGATCCCTTAGAAGAGATTAATCTGGACAAGGTTCCTTCTGATTATCACGATCTTAGGGAGGTCTTTAGTAAACGGCAGGCGAGTCACCTTCCTCCGCATAGGGCTCATGATATCGCCATCAAGTTGCTCCCAGGCACTTCTCCCCCTAGGGGACGGCTGTTCTCGTTGGCTATGCCGGACGCAAAGCTATGGAGGAATATATCCAGGAAGCCCTAGCGGCAGGGTTTATTCGTCCGTCCAACTCCCTGCTGGAGCTGGATTCTTTTTGGGGAAGAAAGATGGGGGTCTTAGACCATGTATTGATTACCGAGGTCTTAATAAAATCACGATCAAAGATAGCCACACTCTCCCACTCATGTCTTCTGCGTTCGACGCTCTTCCACACGCTACAATGTTCACCAAATTAGACTTGCGTAGCTGCATAATTTGATACGGGTGAGAGAAGGTGACGAATGGAAAACTGCTTTTATCACTCCGTCTGGGCACTACGAGTATTTAGTTATGCCCTTCGGTTTTAATGAATGCCCCCGCTGTGTTCCAGCGTTATGTAAACGAGGTTCTTAGGGAAGCCCTTGATAATTTTGCCTTCGTTTACCTAGACGACATCCTCATTTACAGTCGCTCCCTAGAAGACCATGTCAGTCACGTGCGCCGGGTACTCCAACTTTTATTGGAGAATCACCTATACGTCAAATTGGAAAAATCGCTTTTTCATGTGCCGACAGTTTCGCTCCTGGGGTTTGTGGTTTCTCAAGATCAGTTGGCTATGGATCCTGCCAAGACTCAAGCTGTGGCTCAATGGCCCACGCCCACATCGGGTGCGACTTCGTGCAGCGGTTCCTGGGGTTTGCTAATTTTACCGTCGTTTTATTAAAGGGTTCAGCACTTTAGCTGCCCCGTTGTCTGCCCTCACCAAGAAAACGCGGGTAAGTTTGTATGGACCCCGAAGCCCAGGCGGCTTTTGATGGCTTAAAGCAACGTTTTGTTTCCGCCCCGTGTTACGCTGCACCGGATCCCGAGCTCCCATTCATTGTTGAGACAGACGCTTCTGACCTGGGAGCTGGTGCGGTTCTGTCCCAACGTGTGGGACAACCCCCACGCTTACACCCCTGCGCCTTTTTCTCCCATCGCTTTCACGCCACGGGAGAGTCGGTACGATGTCGGTGATAAGGAATTATTAGCTGTCAAGTTGGCTCTAGAGGAGTGGAGACATTGGCTCGAGGGGGCGCGGCATCCGTTTTTAGTATGGACGGATCACAAAAACCTTTCTTACCTGCAGCAGGCTAAACGCCTCAATTCCCGTCCGGCTAGATGGTCGCTGTTTTTCGGCAGATTCGATTTCACTATTTCCTACCGTCCGGGTTCAAAAACACCAAGCCTGACGCCTCTGTCGCGGCAATGGGAGCCTGCTGTCACACCCAGTCTCCCCAGCACTATCATTCCTCCTGAGATGATCATTGCCCCTATCCAGTGGGAGGTTGAACAAGCGGTTAAGGAAGCCTTGGTGGCCGAACCTAGTCCTGGCGGGGGTGCGGATGGTTGCCTTTATGTCCCATCCGTGTGCGGCCAGAAAGTAATTGAGTGGGGGCACTCATCTCGTTTAAATGAGTCCACCCCGGTGCTCGCCGTCCGTTAGACTTCATTAAACGTCGGTTCTGGTGGCCCGACATGGATCGGGAGGTTCGGACTTTTGTTTCCAGCTGCGCTGTTTGTAACCGGGTAAAGTCCCACGAGTTAAACCTAGGGGTCTCCTTCACCCTTTGCCGGTCCCTTCGAGGCCGTGGTCTCATAGACTTTGTGACCGGGTTGCCCGCCTCTAAAGGCAATACTGCTATTTTGGTTATCGTGGATCGATTCTCTAAATTTAGCAAGTTCCTCGCTCTGCCTAAGCTTCCGTCAGGCTCGTGAGACCGCTACGCTGCTGCTGAACCACATCGTCCGTAACTATGGTTTTCCTCGTGATGTGGTGTCTGATCGGGTCCCCAGTTTTCCTGTCGATTTGGGGGGCCTTTTTAGGCCTCTTAGGAGCCAAGGCCAGTCTGTCCTCTGGATTCCATCCCCAGTCTAATGGTCAGACGGAACGGGTCAACCAAGACCTGGAGCAGACCTTGCGCTGTCTCGCCTCATCTAATCCTGCTTCATGGGCCGATCATTTAATTTGGGCAGAATATGCTCACAACACCCTGTGGCATTCTTCCCTAGGCATGTCTCCGTTTGAGGTTCTGTTTGGGTACTCACCTCCGCTGTTCGCTGACCAGGAGAAATCGGTGGCGGTCCCTGGGGTGGAGGCTCAAGTCCGTCGGTGTCGTGGGGCCTGGGTACGTGCGCGCAGGGCGTTAGTTAAAGCCTCCGACTGTTACCGGCATAGGGCTGATAAGCATCGCCTCCCCGCTCTGTCGTTTCGCCCCGGGCAACGCGTCTGGCTGTCATCTAAAGACTTACCTGTCCGTGGGGGGCACCCAGAAGCTGGCACCCCGATTCCTGGGTCCGTTTAAGGTGGCGCGTAGAATTAATCCCGTGGCGCACCGCCTTGTGCTCCCGCCTTCTATGCGAAGTTCATCCTGTGTTTCATGTCTCTCGCCTTCGGCCGTTTTTTTGTGCGGATCCCCTAGTGCTCCTAACCCCCGGCTCCGCGTATCATTGACGGGGCTCCTGCCTATACTGTTCGCCGGCTCCTCGACGTCCGTCGCGTTACGGGTCGGGAGCAGTTCCTAGTGGATTGGGAGGGGTACGGTACGGAGGAACGGAGCTGGGTCCCTGCTTCGCGTATCCTGGATCCTGATCTCATTTCTGATTTTTATCGTGACAGGGCTGTTGCTCTGGGCCCGCGGGGTCTCGGGCCTAGAGGGGGGGCTCTGTCAGGGTTGGCTCCAGGTCCGCTCCTCCTGCCACCTCTAGAGGGAGAGCGAGCTAATTTATAATTAACTCCTGTTAATTCGGGCAATCAGCAATGATGACCTGCAGCCGTTTGCCTTGCTACTTAAGGTAGGTGGCTGCAGGCTCTCATTGCTGAGTTGTCTGTTGGTCTTTCCACTTACCACCAGCCTTCGGTAACGTGTTGCGTTTACTGGTGCTCCGTCACCAGTCTCTCCTATTCTCCTCTTAGGGAACGTGTTGCGCTATATGGTGCTTTGCTACCATTTTCCTCTTTTGTTATTCGAGTCTTCTACTCCTACGCCCTTACCTGGCCCTTCTCAAGTTTTCTTTGCCTATTGTTATTCCTATCGTTTATTATTTTTGGTTACCTTTAGGAGCCCTGGGTCATTTAAGGCATTTAGACACGTTGAGCTTTCTCCGTGTGATTTTGGTTCCCATTATATCTCAGACATACACGCCAGTTATTTCCGCGTGCTTATTCTTTGTTTTATTATTTTCTTTTGTTTTGTTTCCCGTCTTAGTTACGGAGGTCTCAGTTCACTGCTTTGCGTTGCGGCACTTACGTCCGCTATTCCAAAAACCCTCGCGAGTAGTCCTCCCCGGACTACCCGCGTTACACTTGGGGCATTTTGTGTGTGTGTGTGTGTGTGATTGCATGTTGTCAAACTGCTTTGCTGTGTTGAACCTGTTTAGTCGAAACCCAACACATTTGGTAAATGTCAAAGGTTTCACTAAAGCATTAAGGAGGGCCATATATCACGCCCTCCCCAAACATAAACACCTCAAAATAATCATGACGGAGGACTCACATGATCAGCTGCTACCTGCCTCAGTAACTAGTGGTCTGTGCTGACCAAGGAGACACTGGTTGAACTTTACCCAGTGTGAACAAAAACGTTCATACTGGATGGTTTGGCTCTAATCAGTTGCATGAAATTCTTTCACAATACTATTACTACTGCTACTACTACTGCTACTACTACTATGACTACTACTACTATGACTACTACTACTACTACTACTATGACTACTACTACTATGACTACTACTACTACTGCTACTACTACTATGACTACTACTACTACTACTACTACTACTATGACTACTACTACTGCTACTACTACTATGACTACTACTACTACTACTACTACTACTACTACTACTACTACTACTACTACTACTACTACTACTACTACTACTACTACTACTACTACTACTACTACTATGACTACTACTACTACTACTACTATGACTACTACTACTACTACTACTACTGCTACTACTACTATGACTACTACTACTATGACTACTACTACTACTACTGCTGCTACTACTACTGCTACTACTACTATTACTGCTACTACTACTACTGCTACTACTACTACTACTACTACTACTACTACTGCAACTACTACTACTGCTACTACTGCTACTACTACTATCTACTACTACTTATTACTACTACTACTACTACTACTACTACTGCTACTACTACTATTACTACTACTACTATGACTACTACTACTACAGCTACTACTATGACTACTACTACTACAGCTACTAGTACTATTACTACTGTTGAAAGATTATCCCACAGTGAAACAGTGGATGTGGTGAGAATAGATCTTTGGCAGTCCACCCCCCCCCCCCCCCCCCCTTTGGCAGAAACCCTTGTCCTGAATTGCTCGCAGAAGTCTTTCTCTCTTTTGTCTTTATCTTCCTCCAGCTCTCTCTCCTTCTCTCCATTCCCCTCTCTCTCTCTCTCTCTCTTTTCATTATTTTTTCCATGGCAGGCAGAGGTGTTGAGGTCAGGCAGGCTCTTCTAAGCTCTGTTGTCCTTCCTGTTTGGGGTTACTGGGTTCTTCCTCTTACTGAGCTGTCTGTAGCCACCCTGTCCTGTGCCTGCCCGTACCCCGCGTATGTCATGCATAGAAAGCACTGGTGGA
This sequence comes from Brachyhypopomus occidentalis, assembly GCA_020368025.1. Taxonomy (NCBI): domain Eukaryota; kingdom Metazoa; phylum Chordata; class Actinopteri; order Gymnotiformes; family Hypopomidae; genus Brachyhypopomus; species Brachyhypopomus occidentalis. The sequence continues at coordinate 5,335,407 of JAGXOD010000030.1, read as the reverse complement.
ATATTAATTCTGTTTAAAGCCACGTCAGACACCACCCCTGGCCAGAGAGGAGTGGTGTAAACAAAGTCATTAGGTGCAAATGGGTCATTAGATTTCATTTCCACTAAGGACAAATTAGATATTCACACTGGATAAACATCAGCGCTTTATCAAAGATCAGCTAGGTATATGCTATAGTTCTAAACTATCACACACATGAGAACATGTCATTAGGTGAACCTCAGGTGTACAGGTGAGCAGTATGTGAACAGGTGAACAGGTGAGCAATAGATGGACAGGTGGACAGGTGAGGAGCAGGTGGACAGATGAATAATAAGTAGAGATAGACAGGGGACAGCCATACAAGCACATCCTAATATATGGTTCTGGGATGATTAAAATATTAACAATTTCAAAATGTTCTTAGATGCAAAGATTTTAAATCAGCTTCATGGATATCACTCCCAAAGTGCTTTTCGGTTGCTATATAATTAAATGTATTTAATTAAGCTGATTTTACATGAGGGATCTACAGTACAACTGTATGATTGTAAACAAGAACAAGTTTGTCCCTATGTAAATATCTTTGGATTTAGTGGTTTGCTGTTATCAGCATGTTCATGATGGTCAGATTTGCCCTGAATGTACAGATTTACCCTGACTGTACATATTTATCCTGACTCACTTCAGAGGAGCTGAATTCTTTTCTTTGTTGTGGCTCCAGGTTCACATTGTGTTCTCACTGTGTTCACACTGGGTTCTCAGTGTTCTCACTGTCTTCTCACTATGTTCACACTGGGTTCTCAGTGTTCACACTGGGTTCTCAGTGTTCTCACTGTCTTCTCACTGGGTTCACACTGGGTTCTCAGTGTTCTTACTGTCTTCTCACTGTGTTCACACTGGGTTCTCAGTGTTCTCACTGTCTTCTCACTGTGTTCACACTGGGTTCTCAGTGTTCTCACTGTCTTCTCACTGGGTTCACACTGGGTTCTCAGTGTTCTCACTGTCTTCTCACTGGGTTCTCACTGGGTTCTCAGTGTTCTCACTGTCTTCTCACTGGGTTCACACTGGGTTCTCAGTGTTCTCACTGGGTTCTCACTGGGTTCTCACTGGGTTCTCAGTGTTCTCACTGGGTTATCACTGGGTTCACATTGGGTTCACACAGAAGGCTCTGCACTATTGAATGTACCTCACTTCAAACACGCTTCGTTGTTATGTCTGTTGGACCGGTTTCCTCAGCCAATCTCACAGTGTGAGACAAATGTGCTCATGATCAGAAGTAGCACCTGTTTTCTGTTTTGAGGAGAGACGCATGATCAAAATCAGAAAATAGAAATCAGTTAAGAAACAAAACAGGTGTTAAACAAGACTCTGCTTATAGACCTTATCTTGCCTGCACTGTGTGCGTAAGTGCTCAGCAACACTCCAACACCAGGATCCAAACGCACGAGGTTTATTTGACAACAGCACAGACAAGAGATTCTGCAGCTGGTTGATATAAGGTAGGTGCTGAGGGTGAGCAGGGTGCATGCTACGCTGGGTCGGATTCAGTAGGGCAGCGATCCACAGTGTTCCAGGGACTAGGCAGGAGACAAGAGGTAAGTCGGTACACAGAAGAGCAAGGCAGAGACTACGCTTGGTAGTCCACATGAATGAGGCTACCAACTTCCAACATTATTGAACTACCAACCAACTCAATATTTTTTGCCTTCCGCCCTGTGAGCTTTTAGCCTTTTGTTCAGAGGGTGTCTCTGGTGCACCCTGTGTGCCTTTGGTTCTGGTGTCTCTGTGCACTGTGTGCCTTTGGTTCTGGTGTCTCTGTGCACTGTGTGCCTTTGGTTCTGGTGTCTCTGTGCACTGTGTGCCTTTCATTCTGGTGTGTGATTTGATTTGTGTGTCCTAGGTGGTGCCAAAGTTGTAAGAAAGACTCAATCACCAATCATTTCATGTTCTGTAATACATTTGTCCCACAGACATTCTTACTAACTAGCAGGATTACAGAGAGGATGTGTATGTTGTGAATAAGTGAATAATGGAGATGACAGGTTTATGTCTGGAGCTCTGTGACAACCAATAAAGGTGAAGCAATATAGGGCCAACGTTACTACCAAAAGGGGAAGAGTAATGCCTGTTCAATCATAATTTCCAGACAGCAGGGTTTATTTCTCACCAGTTCCGAGAAAGGACAGGGTGATCTGTGCAGTGCTAGTGACATGACTTGATTTATAACAACACAGGTGACATCACGTTTACAAATCAACCCTTTCTTCATAAATGTTGGGGGGGGTGGGTGAGGAGACAGATTCGGAGACTTCTGTCTTGAGCAGAAGGTCCATGTGACAGCTGAATCGTGGGTTTGGTGACTATCCGCAGGCAGGTTCTGTGGAGAAGTGCTCCCGTCTCCTAGAGATCCCTCAATTTATAACCACACGCGCAGGGAAGGCGGACGTAAGCAAAACCTCAGAGTACACCATAAAGCAGCTTTACCCCAACAGACTGAGCTTTGTTTGAGCAGAGAAAAGTCATGTGTTTAAATAGTAAGCACAGGTAGTTTAGGTCATTACAGAAGCAGTTATAAATGACAGTGGCGTCACACTGACCCCAGAGGAAGTGGACGCTCGGGGTGCATCATTCTCCATGCTGGTCAGCAGCAATGGCAAAGATGAAACATGATGCCATTGAAGTTATAGGCTGGGAAATTAGACCTGGTTTCTGACTTATTTAGTCTAGGAGTAGGACTAGGTCTGCACTGAAACAGTCAAAAGACTTTCAGTTTGTTACGTTTCTCAAAAACTTGCATATTCTGAAAACCAACTCTTCAACCAGCCAAATAAAATGTGTCCTGCACTTCTGCATCAGGTTTGTTTTATGATGTTCAAATATAACTGACATACCCCTGGATGACTCCTGGATGACTCCTGGATGACT